>JAOEHQ010028017.1:0-13603 GCA_025447715.1 Asclepias incarnata
TTACAAAATCGCAACCAAAAATTGTAAAATCGCAACCAAAAATTGCAAAATCGCAACGAGAGAGTAAAATCGCAACGAGAAAGCAAAACCGCAACCAAAAATTATAAAATCGCAACCAAAAATTATAAAATTGCAACCAAAATGCCAAAATCGCAACCAAAAATTGCAAAATCGCAACGAGAAAATAAAATCGTAACGAGAAAGTAAAATTGCAACGAGAAAGCAAAATCGCAACCAAAAAGCAAATCGCAACCAAAAAGTCAAAATCACAACGAAAAAGTCAAAATTACGATTTTAACAAATCTAATTGCGATTTTTGAATCTTATTGCGATTTTGGCTTTTTGGTTGCGATTTGTGATTTTTGGTTGCGATTTTGGCTTTTTGGTTGCGATTTTTATGGCTATTTTGTGAAATTTGAAAAAAACTTGGTTAAAATGAAATATGTTTATGTGTATTTGGCTACTCATGTTATTTTCTCAAAATCAAATATTGATCATAAAGCATAGAAATATCTATCATCAACATAGATCATATTTGAGGTTACACCTTTTGAATTCTTTTTAGGAACAACTTTAATATCAATTACTTTTTAATTACATAGAAATATCTATCATCAACATAGATCATAAATACAATTACTTTTTTGATATTTGTTGATATATTGTATTACTTTTTAATTACCTATTCAGGTATTTATGCAAGAGCTATTTGGTGAGCTAGCTTTAAAATTTACTTGAACTATTTGATAGAGCAATAATTGTTTTATGTAATCCAAGTGTTTGATGAAATGCTTAAGTTAGTAATCGCTTAATAATTTAGTTGTATCTGGAAAATCTTTTTTTTTTATGTGTGTTATATTACTTCTTTAAAATGTATGCTTATGTGTTATATAATAAGTTATCAAATGTACACAACGGAAACAATAGGAGCAACTTTATCTTACCATCTTTTAGAATCCGCTTACTAGGAAATGTAGTAAAATATTCATTGTTGACTTCATTTGTGGGAAGGAAAACTGTTGAAGCTAGCTTGGTCGGGATGGTAATCAATCATAGGTTCTAGAGTAAATTACATGAATGGTACCTGAAGTATACCCGAAATTACACTCCCGGTACAAACTTTTGCTTTTCCACTCGGACCATACTCCAAGTTGCAAATTTCTACGCGTAAGGTACCTATTTCCAACGTCCGTTTATTTCTCTGTTAAATCCTGTCATGTGCCGAAAACATGATGTCCATTTTAGTCTTTTTCGCAACTTTGACTTTATATTCCCTTATATAATATCCTTCCACAGATATATGTATATAAGATTAAATTAGGGTTTTTCCCTTATTTCCCATTCGTATTTCCATTACCTATACAAATAAATTAGGGTTTTTCAAATCCAATCAAAGATGGTAATTTGTTGGTGTGGAAGAAAAGCAGTCGTTCGAACTTCTTGGACCAATATCAACCCCGGCCGTCGGTTTTACTATTGCCCAGAACACGTAATTGCTTCTATTCCCCTTTTCTTAACCCTAATCGATGACTCTTTTTTTCCCACTTGAAATTCGTTGTGGCAGGGCTCCAAATGTAGGTTTATTGGTTGGGTTGATCCAACAATGTGCCCACGTTCACTCGAAATCATACCTAGTTTATTGCGTTCAAAGAATGTTGTTGATGCCAAATTAAAATCAAGTGAAAATCAAGTTTGAAGATTGAAGATGTATTTGGCTGTTAGTTAGGTTTTTTTTAGTTGTTGCTGATGTATTAACTAGTTAAAGTTGTAGAAGATGGTATCTTTGATGTAGATTATAGTTATGTAAGGAAATGATGTAAACATTTTGGTTTCTAATGAAGTTGGTATTTTGGTGTTTTGGTTATAAACTTTGTATAATGTCTTGCTGCATTTTGCATTTTGTGTAAGCAAATGAAACACAATAGTTGTATTACATAACAAGACATACATTACAATAATACATTACACAATAGTTGCTTTACATAACACAATACTAGTAGTCTGAAATGAAGTACATAACACATTACACCAAGTAGTAACTAGCTGGTTTTACACAAGTGGTTCAAAAGACAGACGTTACACAAGTGGTTCAAAAGATATTGCTAATGACATAACACATTATAAGAAAAACATCCTAATCTACCACCATGGCATCATCTTGAGTTTGTCCAGGTCCAGGCACATGTTTTGCAAGATTTTGCCTCAAAATTCTTTCACTTTTTGCTCTAACCTTCTTGCCACGACCCAAGCCTTGACTGCATTTTGCCATTGTTTTCTTTCTACCACCCAAGCGTTGACTGCCCAAACCCATGCCTTGACTGCCCAAACCCATGCCTTGACTGCCCAATTGCTGAGTTGCACCACCAGTTGTTTGACTTGCACCACCATTTGTTACACTGCCACCACCCATGCTTTGACTGCCCAATTCCTGACTTACACCACCCATGCTGACTTCCACCACCCATTCCTTAGGCTACTTCAAGATAAGCTTTAACTTTTAATTTTGAAAATAAACTCCTATTATGTTAAAAGCTTTGTTTGGATGCAACTAGCTTGAGCTTTTATTTCAAAGAAAAAGCTCCAAAATGAAACGCTACTTGAAGTAGCATTTCAGGAGCTTTTAGTTTGGATGGAGTTTTTAGTATTTAAAATTACACAAATACCCCTTCATAATTTTTGGTTGAAGCTTTTAATATCCAGTTTTGTCATTTTACACTCTTAAATTGCAGCTACAGCTACCATACCAACACTTCTAAAAATAAAACAACTTTGCTTAAAAGGTCCAGCTTACAGCTCTAACTAAAAGCTCCAGCTATCAGCTACAGCTACTTTTGCCCTGTATATATATATATATAATTATATATACACACACTTTAAAAAAAAAGTAGTATATTCAAATTTTGAAAAAACAATGTTATATATGACAAAATATTAGATGTTTAATTGATGATTGATTATTGTCCAAATGCACAAATGTGTAGGAGACTACATCTTTACTACTTAATAAAGCAAACACCCTTCCCTCTTTTCAACTTTTAAGCTTTTAAAAATTCCAAAATACCCTCACTTTTTCAAAAGCTTGTTTTTTTTTAATTAACTTATATACCTAAATTCCCCCAATAATGAAATAATTCACAACATCTATCAATCAACTCTTAAAATAACTACATTACCTCTTTTTACATCAATTACCTTTATAATAATAACCATACCACCTTTAATTCAACCCACAAATGTAAGAAGTGATACTCGAACCCTGCTGAAAAATCACAAGATCAAAGACCTTACTAATGCCACCAATCCCATTGGCGCTATAATGATACTCTTATTCTATTATATTTATAGATATAGATAGAAAAATGTATAATTAGCGAGGACCTAAGACATCTTATATCCCATGTATGACAGGATGCAGAATCGATGATATTGACATCAGCTAGTGTAAGGCAACCATCAGTAAATAGTCTAGTGGTAAGGAGGTTTGTTTTTTTATAAAAGGTCTTGGCTTCAAGTCCTACTTTAGGTATGTTTGGGGATGACCACAGGTATTTAATTTCCATCTATGGTAGGCCTAAATGGGTTTTCCCCTCCAGATCTCTAGGTGATAAAGGTTTCTCATCGAGGGGTTTAAATTAGGGATCAATTATGCGAAAGGGATTTATAGCGCAGACCTGGTTAAAACAACAGATGCTAGATCTTCCGATATTCGCGTGTAATTCACACTTTTTTTATTAAAAAAAATAGTGTAAGGCAACAAAGTAAACTTTAATCTTTCAAATGCAAAATAGATAGAAAAATATTGCATTTTATAAGAGTATTTTATCACCCAATCTTCTAAAATACCCACACTATTCTTATTTATATAATTCATTACTTATAATTTCCTTATACATTTAGTCAAAAAAAATTTTATATATAATTACCATTTTAATTTATTATGACTATAATTCATTGAAACATTATCTTCTATATTACTGCATCTACGAATCTGCAACGAACCATTATAAAAATCATTAAACAACGTTAAAAAAATATTATTTATTATCACATGCAATTGTCTTTGGACAAATACTTGATATTAATCTTTGTATTAAATTATTAAACACAAGTAGCACGTGCATGAAGCATGGTAAAGCGAGAATCATGTAAGAATCATAAGATTCCATCTTGGCATCTTCCTTTTCTTTGGTTTAATTTTTTTTTTAAGATGTGAATTATTCGTGAATATCGGAAGGTTTAATATACGTTGTCTTAACTGGGTCCGTGTTAAAGAACCTAGAGAGGAAAACTCACACAGGCCCAAAACCATAGGTGAAAATTAAATGCAGGTAGTCATCCCCAAATATACCTAAAAAAGATTCGAACCTGAGACCTCTTCTGAAAAAATATGTCTCCTTGTCACTAGACCATGTGATGATGTTTTTTCTTTGGTTTAAATAATACAAAAAAGCTCCAATATTCCAATTTATAGTTTTTTTTTTTTTGAAAGGTGTGGATCATTCGCGAATATCGGGAGGTCTAGTATATGTTGTCTTAACTGGGTCCGCGCTAGAGAGTCCCCTCGCCTAATTTAAACTCCTCGATGAGAAACCCCTATCACCCAGAGATCTGGAGGGAAAAATTCACCAAGGTCCACCATAGGTGGAAATTAAATACCTGTGGCCACCCCAAATATGCCTAGGATAGGACTCGAACCCCTGACCTCTTGTGAGGAAAGAGACCTCCTTGCCACTAGACCATTTAATGCTAATGTTCAAAAGTTAACCTCAAAAGATTGGTACTTACTAAATATTACTTCCTGCATCTTACTGTCATTATTTAAAAATAAATAAAAGGGATTTAAGATATGTAGATTTAAGAAAAAAAATAGTCTATACTCTAGATAATCAAAAACTATTGTAAATATATCAAAATACTCAAAATTTTTTGAATTTTCAAAAAATACTCACAAAATCGCAAGAAAGGCTTGCGGATCGCAACATCACATTGCGATTTTGACTTCTCTTTTTTTTTTATACCATTTTTGAAACTTTTTTTTATCTCCTTGCTAATTTATTTAAAAAAACTTAACTTTTTTGCAACACGTAAAATTAACTTTTTATAAATTAACTTTTTAACGGGCAGTTGTAGTAAAATAGGTATTGGTGTATATTGTAAATTACCATTCATATTCTCCCATGACCCTCTAATTCTCTACAACACAAATCTACCCAAACATCGATTGATTCCATTACTAAATAAAAAACTAATTACTTATAAATTATATATAATCAAGAAAAACATACATGTTAGTCCCAACTTAATGCGACTTCCGAAGACGCCACTTTGTCAATAGTGATCGAATGCACACTTTCACTGGAGCTTGACTGGAGCTAGTTCCAGTGAAAGAATAACAGTTATAATACTTTTGAAAGCACAAAGAGATAAAAATGGACTTAAACAATACGTAAATGATATAACTAGGTGAGACACAATTGTATATTTTTCAAGTGTATTTTATTTATTGTAATTAAATAAAATACAATGTTAATGCGGAACCAAGATAATACAAGTATGTAAATATCCTAACCTATGAAATACAAAGTGATCTTTCTAAATAATCGAAACACTTAAAGTTGTGAAGTATTCCTTGTAGCAGTCTTAGAGAGAATTTCACAAGTTCACCAAGATAATAACATTGAAAAAGTTAGTTTCTTGGTTGTGCAAAGCCTTATATTTATAGGCAAAATCTATGCTGACGTGGACTAGTGTCGTACAAATATGGTTGAGAACATTTAAAAATGTATACAAACTTCCTTAAATGCTTTGTCTAAAGTATAGAATAAAGTCACATTGATGTGACTTGTCAACTTTAAACTCAACCACATTTACATAAAGTTGTACCCTTAACAGACAAGGATATTGTCCGGGTAAAAGGTTGTAATGGTAAAGGCATTACTCGTAATCACTGTAAAGTTTTGTAGGTACTTTACACTGATGCTTCTTCAGTCTGTTCTGGATAAGGCTTCTACTGGGCTCCGCCACTTAGAGAGTCTTCTTTTTTCTTACTCCAGCCTTCGACTTCAGTGAGAATGTCTTCAATTTGCTTCAGATCTAGACTGGATAGAAGCTCCAGTGAACATGAATCTGGAGCCACCAGATTCACCAGATGAATTGTTCACCGCTCTTTTTCTATTTCTGGACAAATCTATCTGATCCATTTTTGGACTTTACAAATTCCCCCTATTTGTCCTGAAATAGTGCAAATATTTCCAAACTACTATCTATACAATTTACATCTTAAAAATACTTGAAATTTGAGTAAGTCTTTTTCAGTTTCTAAATGCACTTTAACGATCATCAGTGCCTTAGATTTTTCTTGTGTTATACTAGGACCTAATCAGATCATTTTTTCTTGTGAGTACAAATTTTGCAACATATATACAAAGATAAACTGAAATGATTTGCTACAGTATTGTAAAACTGAAAAATTATAAGATAAATGATAAATTAAAAGACAAAGACTACTTCTTTTGAGGATGATCTCCTGAAGTTTCTTCAGTAGCCTTTCTTTTAGGTGAAGCAGAATCAGTCCTAAGTCCTAATGCAACTTCCATCTGTTTTTTCTGGTCAAACTTACGCCTGATTCTCTTCATGAAGGCCAACTCAGCCTTGGTGTATGCTGGCCTTTCCTTCATCACCAGACCAATCTCCCTCAACTCAGTCATGCCAAAAGTATGAACTTTGCACTATGGCCTTTCATCAGTGAAGCTTCCTTCCCTTTTCAACTTGACAGCAAACCTCATAAATTTTGTGTCTCCAGCATCAAGCTTTATATCTACATCAATGATTTTTCTCACATCTGCCCTTCGATGTATGAAGTCATCACACTGCTGTCTGAGTTTTACCTTGTTGATCATTTATTGGACATCACTAGAGATACTGGTTTCTTGCCCAGTGGCTTTTTCAGCTGGCTTCTCCAGAACCACTTATTCTCGAGTTGTTGTAGTGGTTTGGGCTCTTGTGATAGCTCTAGTGGTCTCCAAGGGAATAAAGTCTTTCAGATTTGTATCCCTGGCAGTAGTGGTGTTCTTGACTGGCATCTTCTTTTTCTTGTACTCCCTCTCCGGTGCAACAACATTCTTCCTGACTTGAGCCTTTAACCCTACCAGTTCTTGTCCTCTATGCTCAATCAGCTCAGGAATAGGAGTGTCGGTGGCCTCAGAATCAAGCTCTTGCTCTTCAACCAGATATGCTTACCTCATTTTGATATCATCAAGAATCTCTAGACACTTGATTATTCTTGGATCTTTCTTCATTTCAAATAAATGTCCAGAGTTACCCCCAAAGAACCAGCATTTGCATTATCCAGTGTGCTCATATTTGCCATGTCTTCTTTGTGGGCCTTTTGTTTATCAGCAACATTTTTCTTGTATATTTCAATTAGAGCACTAGCTTGTTCCAGTCTCTCGTGAGTTTCTTCAGTCATACTTACAATCTCTAGAGACTTTTCATCAATGCCAGCTTCAGTTTCGTCACCAGTCTGTGCACCCTTTGAGTTCTTCTTTAATCGGGCAACATCTTCAAACTCTTCAAAATCATGTTTACTGGCATCAGTACCAGGAATAGTTTCCTTCTTAATCTTCAGAGCAGCTGACTTTTCAGCAGCAAACTAAACCATAGCACTTGGTTGCACAGATCCTTCCCCCTTGGAATTATATCCACCCTTGATATGACTCCAAATTTCTTCAAGTAGTTGTCTATCAGTGGAATGGAGGGAACCGGCACCTGCTTTTCGCAAATCAACCACTTCCTTCTTCAAGGTCTGGACCTCTGACTTTAATGCTTTGATTTCCTTAGTCAGGCCCGAAGGAATTTTTGCTGCGTTATTATTAGGTTTAGTTTTATCTTTTAACAACAAATTATATAACATTTGTTTTAAATACATTTTATTGAACATAAATAACAAAAAAAAAAAAAATAGAACTTAGTTATTGTTATATTAGAAAATCTAATAATATTTTTTCAAACATAATTTTTTTGACAAAGTATAAAGTTGCCTATTATTAAATAATCTGATCATGAAAAACGGCATATAAATACTCTTATTATTTAGCATAAATCATAATATAGAAACCACGGTAAAATTACAATGTATAAAAGTATCCAACATTTATTTAACACGTGGGATCACATTAATTACATAAGAGCCAGGGATGAATAGTGTGAAACGAATCACAACATAACAATCACAGTAAAATAACAACGTATAAAAGTATCTGATATTTATTAGCACGTGATGATATTAAAATAACCATAACGATAGTGATAATAACATAAGTGCGATAGGCGAATAGTGTCAAACAAATAATAACATAGCAACCACAATAAAGTAACGACGTATAAAAGTATCCGGTATTATTTAATACGTAATATTAAAATAACCATAAAGATGGCAATAATTACGATTAAGCCATCAATGAACAGTGTTAAATGACCAAGTTTTGACCCAAAACGACGGCTTCTTTTGATCATGTTTGAGGGGTATAGAAATGAAAAGTCCATGGTCATGAGTGACATGCCTAGGGCTGTAAACGAACAGAACGTTCAGCGAACAGTTCATCAACCGTTCAGCGGTAAGTTCGTTCATGTTCGTTCGTTTAGTTTAATGAACTAGCATAAACACAAAAATCGTTAAACGAACGAACATGAACATAGTCCTTGTTCGTTCATTAATGCTCGTGAACATTCATTCGTTTATGTTCGTGAACATTTGTTCGTTTATGTTCGTTAATATGTCAATATAATTTTTATTTATAGCTATACTATATATATATATATATATATATATATATTAACTAGTCTTAATACCCGTACGATGTACAGATTGACTATATCGTACGGTTGATTATATATTTTTTTAAAAATAATATTTGAACATGCTTCATCACATGCATTTGGTTTCTTCATTATTAGCCTAATAGCGAAACACATGTATCATAAAAGTATTGGTCAAAATCTAATATTACTTTTGATGTTGGTAATGGTATCACCTAATCTAAAGTCTAGAAATATGGTTCGTGTCGATTTAAAATCTAATATTACTTTTGATATTGGTAATGGCATCACCTAATCTAAAGTCATGATAGTGAAAACATGGTTCGTGCCGTTTTAAAATTTTCAACCACGTTTAAGTAGATTAGTTAATGTATAAAAATTAAATAATAAGTAATATTAAGTTATAAGTTAGAAACATAAATATATTGTTATTATTATTTTTTTTACTTTAACATATCTTATGTATTAGAATAAATAAGATTTATTTATATATATTATAAATATCAATATATTATAAATTATAAATTACCACTACAATGATTGATGATGGAAATAGATAAATATGATAACAATGAATATAATAAAGTTTTTAATATAAGAATTTTAATTAATATATAGAGTTTTAAAATCTATATATTAATTAGTTAAAAATTTTAGTTATTTATGTTATTTAAAAAAATAGGATTATTATTGAATATAAAAGTAAAAGGACACGTGTCGCTTAAATAAAGCGTCATGTGTCGATCAATTGGTGCTTCAATCATGTTTTATTATATTGGTAGATATCTAATCATCTATACTTTAAATGTATATATATATATATATATATATATATAAATAATTCTTTTAACTCAAACCCTAAGATATTTTCATTTTAAAAAGTTTTCATCCCACCTCTTTTTGGAAACGATTTTTTGGATATTAACATCCTTTTTATTGGATGAATGTTTAATATTATAATCATAATAATGAGTGTTCGGTAAAAAAATTTAAGTGATGGATATTTTATAATATCGAATTTGAATTTTAATACTGATAATTATATGTTTGTTCATTAGTGTTCGTTCATGTCCATCTGTTTGTGTTCGTTTGATTATGTTCGTTCGTTTGTGTCCATGAACGTAACATTCGTTCAAGAACACAAACGAACGAATATGAACAAGCCAAATTTCTTAATGAACGAACATGAACACAGCTTTATGTTCGTTTATCCGTTCGTAAACCGTTCGTTAAGTTAAACGAACGAACATGAACAAGGTCTCGTTCGTGTTCGTTTACAGGCCTCATGTCACCATAAACCTCGAATCACCCATTATTAGAGAGACAATGGTAAGTTCATACCATGAAATCCACGTAAGCATAGACATTTTCTGTAAACATGTAAACAAGCAGTCGATATGCGCATAAAAGCTTAAGATGAATCCTTCATATATGATGAGAGATATTAATTAAGCAAGAAACTTTGGTTGTCCAGCACATTAATTACGTTTCATGTGGCCTAGATTTGTGAACTCCATCAAAGAGATAGGTCAATTTTAAACCATTAACTTACAACTTGCAAATAAGTTGATATAGTTAGATATCTATGTTCTAGACTCTAGAGTTGCCATACTTAGGTGGGTCATATTAAGGGGGCGACGATCTTGTTACCACAGATCACATTGGGATGCATACTATTTGGCAGAAACTAAACTGAGCCGGAACAATCTGCCCGGTTTCTCCATGGTTAGGTTTCCCTTGCTCATCATGCGAGTTCAGAAATTTGTCAAACCCTAGCATAGTAGCATATATGTTATGTATTTTATGTGAATAAAGAACAATAAAAGTTAGACCAAGATTTACATCTCAAACATGCTGAACCAAGACCATGCACACCGTCCATATATCACGATCATATTAGTATATCACATCGATATACAGTAGCGCTCTGTTCCCATCGAAAACATTGGTGTTTGACTACATCGTTTTAACACAAACATTTTTTCTAATACAAAATAACAAACAATTTCTTTAACAAGTAGTATGGTTTTGGGACCTCGTTGGCAATCATATCTATTTACCTCAAAAGTTTAAGCTTCTAATAAACTTTCATTTCAGTAACTTGATAAGCCCTTTTTCACTGTAAAACAATTCCCAGTTCCAATACACTGCTGCCATAACAGCCCATTTCCAATATGATACAATCATAGGGAGAAAGACTATGCCCGGAACATTTAACTCCAGTTCCAAACATATATATGTGTCAAGGTACTTGACCAAATAGTACACCGACAAGGGTCTTGTAAGATAGCAAACTTCTGCTGAACTCTGTGGGATAAGATGTTTGCCATTTGTATATTTTGATGAACAAAATGGGATACAACATGAAAAATATGAGGATTTCAGTCATATCAACATCCTGATGTATTCAAAATAGTGAGCAACTAAGCATGTTACAAATGAAAATATATCCAAATAGGGGCACTATATCAGGACAAGAAATTTAAGTCAAGTGGATAACCAGTTAACCACAGAACAGTCAAAAGAGTCGCTCCTAACAGAAGTTGATCGCAGCATAGTCATCTATATACAGATAAAGCAACTGGCTGTAAATCCATAATCAGGGTAGCTCCTAAAACGACCGTGTACCTGATACACTTGAAAACGATTAGTCAACAGAAATAATAGCTCAGATAAATCATAGCCATTATTCTAACACAGGCACCAGCAGCCTTTAACCTACTAATGTTAAACAAAAGTGGAGAGTTGGATATCAGACTTCTTTAAAGTTTTCTAGATGAGTTTTTAGTTTTGTATATCATAGAAATGTAACTTCGCCCATTTACATGTTTACGGTTTTAAAAATGTAACAGGCAAGGTGACAAGTTGACACACCTAGCGTGATTTTTTGTGTCGTTTGGGGGGCCTCATTGGTTCTTTCCTCGAGTCTGCTGCAACTTTTATATCTGCGTAGCTCTGCAAGAAAATTGAAATGATAGAATATGGTGATTCCACAAACAAATAATCCTGGTACAAACAGTTTAGCTAAACATGATAACAAGATGTAGTCCTAAAAAGAATAGGTAATTATTACA
Organism: Asclepias incarnata; assembly: GCA_025447715.1. Lineage (NCBI taxonomy): Eukaryota > Viridiplantae > Streptophyta > Magnoliopsida > Gentianales > Apocynaceae > Asclepias > Asclepias incarnata. The sequence goes on from JAOEHQ010028017.1 coordinate 11,892, forward strand.
AGTACAATATAGAACTGAAGTACCACTAAGTAACGACTCACAAGTAAAGTCCAAAGTGGCTCCTCCATAACGATAATAACTCGGTAATGGTTCATCATGATGGGAGAGTTTTTTTAATTCGCCTAAAGAGAAGTTTCATGAATTCAATTCCTAAATTTCTTAACATGAATTCAATTCCTAAATTTCTTAACTGTACCTTCATGATGTTTTCTCAAAGTAGCATAAGATACGGGTGTAGTTTTCCTAAACTTGGTAAGTACTCTTTATTGCTATTGAGATAGCACTAAACTTAAGTCCATAGGTATCCGGTGCATTTTAGATTACAGGTTTCGGGAATGCCCTGTAATGGAATTGAACCTTGGAATTTGGGAGCGATCCCTTTCCTATTCACTTTAGTTTAATTTTTCTCCGACTTTATAACTTAACATCACAGGATATCAATGTAGACAGGATCATGATGGGATAAACATTAAAGTTTAGCTATTTCTGATGACCACTTTGACACGCATCAACTTAAAATATAGATATATTTTACAGATTTGTGCTATTACTTTGACCCGATAGAAATATTTCATTTGTGACCTAAGTTTTCAAACTTCACTTGTTTGACCCGTCAGAGTCAAAAATATATTCCAAATTGTCTGTATCCTATATGGTTGCCACCTCTACCTGCGATGTAGTATTAATAGGTATTAGTGCTTTATGATGTTTACCTTGCAACCTAGAGCTACACCACAAGAAGTTGTAACTCAATATGACCAAACATGGCCTTCAAACTATTGTGGTTACTCATGCAAAGAAAACATAAGCATATATATACACATTAATAACTATCATCCAACTCAAAAGTACTAAACGAAGTTTGTTACTCTACACGCTTGCTTACTTTTGCTTCTAATTAGTTTTGCTTCATATCCCGTTGGCAATATCAGTAAATGATGAAGGGCACATCAAACATATGCTTTTAAAGTCAGCATTGAACAACTATATCAAATATTTTATGCAATAAAACAACTATGCATCCATAGCTAAAGATACTTTTTTTTTCCTGAAAGGCAAGTATTCAAGCGCCACACCGCTATTCACACATTTGTCTCCAATGAGACTTGACTGCCAACTTGTTGGTTTATGGCTCACTGGGAATCCACAATAAGTCAGTAACTGTTAAGAAAAGCCCTTTGGTTCATAGTTAAAGATACTGACTGTAAACAAATAACTAGATACAACTAAGTAACTAACAATGTTTAGGTTTCCCAATCAAGCAAAACAATATTCAACTTTCTTATAATTTAAACAGAAAATACGAATATGGACGAACGTTTCGTACCTCTTCACATTTTCTTTGGAGTTCTAAAAGCTCTTGACAATAAGCAAGACACTCGGCATGGTACACAGCAGCCAAGTCTTTAATCAACGCTTTCCGTTTGATAATACCAATCGCTACAGATTTAATCCAACAAGAAAACGAAAAAAAAAAAGTTACATATTATATACTGCAAAAGGTCATGCACAAACCTTTTTTAATAAGATACAAACATAAAAATTTCTAGTCTAGGGGTGTTTGGCATATCTTATTTTCATGGCTTATAACTTTTTTATGTTTGGCTTATTTTTGATAAGCCAAGTTTTTTGAGCTTTTTTTCTTACTAATGAGCTTATTTTCCATATCTAAGTCATGATAAGTTTATAAACCTAAAAATAAGCCATACAAT
>JAOEHQ010028028.1:0-13603 GCA_025447715.1 Asclepias incarnata
GCGTTGACCGATACTTGACCCGATACCAGCCGAATCGTATCCTTTGATGGCCGATACCGATACCGATACCGATATCTGGGCCGATACGGCCGATATTTGCAACACTGGATATATGTATATAGGTTTAGATGATTAGGATATATGATAATTTTATTTAGTAAATATACAATAAGTTTAATAAATATTGTTTTTTCAAAAAAGATATTTTATAAATATGGTAACAATATAAAAATAAGAACTTAGGTGTATTATGTATATATTTATCTAATCTATACTACTTTATAAAGCAAATGACTTGGAGTCTTAAAATTTAAAAAATTTCAATATTTCCTTATTTATCATATCATAATGTCTATTATTTAATGTCTTATTATTTAATTTCTATATTATTTATATATCAATTCATGATATACTATTTTTATAATGTATTATAAAAAGAACTTAATATACATATTTTATTACTATCATCTATTATTATTCTATCACCCAATTATCTAAAATACCCATATTACTCTTTCGATAATATCCCCTAAAATACCCACAATACTCTCATCCCTTAAAATACTTACAATACCCCATCCCGCCACCACCATTGTCCATCGCCACTCACGTTTTACCGCCGCATTGCGCGGGTAATTTTCTAGTCTTTTATAAAACATTTAACCTTCTTTCTTTTATTAAAAAATGAGTTGATGTACCTACTTTAATTACCCCCCGTCTATTAATATTATATCACTTAATCCTCTAAAATACCTATAATATCCTTATTACTTATACTTTCCTTATACATATAGTCAAATTTCTCTTCTTTATAATTAGCTTATTTAATTACCAATTTAATTTATTATAACTTATATTTTATAATTCTTAGTTATAAAAACAAACAATACAATTTTTTAAATTCATCGGAACATTACCTTCTATACTCCTACACCTACGAAGCTGCGACGAATCATTATAAAATCATTGAACAGCGTCTAAAAAATATTTTTCCCACCGCATCGAGCAGAGATCCTGCTAGTATATACATACATATACGACCAATTGATCACACTATATTCAATTTTGTAATCTCTATGTCCGCCAATGTTACAGCTTTCAAATAAACAAAGAGACAAAACCGGTAACCAAGTTTTGGCGCCAATGATAATGCCTGCTTAATTATAATATAAACTATGCAGTTAATTACATTGTAAACGGCAGCATAATGCTGTTTCTATATGTATTCACTGTTGTATCAACTGTAAACCTCACATTGTCTTCAACGATGTCTATGCTTCGTAGACATCGAGTTTTCAACTTTAAACATCTGTTTTTCGTTCATTTCAAACGACATTTCGTTGCTTTAAAAACTATATCTCATTGTTTGTTCATTGTTGTTGACTTTGTTATGTTTCTTGTTGTAACACAAATCTTATGTATTGTAAGTATTGTTTTTGATTAAACAAGTAATCGAGTTTTATGGAGAGTCCAGTGCCATATAGTAGAGGGCTGCAGAAACATTCATTGTCGGTTATGAAGCAGGGAAGGAGTGGATATGAACCGTCTGATACTGAGACGGAATTACAAGAAGCTCATTGGAATGAATTCAATAAGAAGATGACGGAAATGGCTGGTGATGAAACTAGGAACTTAAATTCGTCGAGACTTACAAGGAGACATTCTTCAAAGTTTGATCCTGAAGGGCTGCCACCACCAAGGAGACATAGTAAATCTCCGTTTAAGACACGTAGAGATGATGGAAATCAACGGTCACCAACTCTAGGTCCACTTCCTCTTCCACCTGGGAGAAATATTAGCCCGTTTTCAAAGTCTGAGCGTAGGAGGCATGCTTCGCCTTTTAAGCTTGTTAGAGGTGACGATCAAGTAATGAATGGTGAAGAAGCTGCTGGTGCGTATAATAAGCCTAAACATAGACAGTCAAATAATGGAAGTTTCCGTGAAGGTGAGAAACACAATCATGCCAGAACATTGTCGGCACCTAGGTTAAGACTCAGGGACAGAGATCAACCTATGAAGTACGATCAAAGGATGAAAAGAAGAGAGGAAAGAAGCAGGACGCCTCCTTTGCGCAGAAGTATTACCCCACGGAAAGAGAAAGACGGTAAACATAAACAAGTTCCTTCTGTAGGTGAGATCAATGAAATAGTTGCAAATGCAAAATTGGCCAAAAGTCCAGTTCGACGAGCCCCAGTTTTCGATAGCACAGATTCTCTTCCAGGAGGTGATATATTCTTTTCTCGAGACTGTACAGCAGTGTCAGCCCAGAAGGTTAAGAACAGTGTATTGGAAAATCGCCTTAGCCCAAAGCCTAAGTTGTTCGTAGAAAAGAAACTTGACCCACTTCAGCGTTACAAATCAAATACTATTCCTAGTTATAACACTACTGCTATTTCTCCTAATAGTATGTTAACACCTACAACTATGGTCTCTAGTTCTGGTGTAAGTAGGCAAAGTGGCAATATAAGTGATGCGAGTGGGAAGTCAACTGGGAGTTCTTGGAAATTTGCTGCAAATAGACGGAAAATCCAGGGAGATGCATGGTTTTCTTGTATGGGAAAAGGAGCTTGTCGAACCACCAAGAAGTCTCCGGAAAAAGAGAGAGCTTTTGATGAAGCTTCATTTATTGAGAAAGCCTTTGTGGTTGAGACCCTACGACAGTTCTGGGCAGATAAGCACCAACCTTGTTCATTGGATGGATTCACTTGCCATAAACAAGAAGCCTTGCAGCTTAAACAACTGGTATATATATATATATATATATATATATATATATATTTAGTTTTACAACCATTTACTAATATTTAGATTAGGTATATTCACGATTTACTGAAATTTTGGTTTATGATTCAAGTTATAGACCCTCGATTTGAATACTTAATTTGTTTTTCTTCTTTTTTATATATATTTTCTTTAGGCATCCCAGGAAATATTTCCACATATTCTTTTAAAAGGGCCTCAAGGGTCAGGGAGGAAAGCATTGACGATGGCCCTACTACGTGAGATATATGGAGATGCTGCCCAAAATGTAACTGTTCTTTCATTTTGGTATACCTTTTATAGCTTTTACGCAAATACTTAAATTTTCTTCCTTTTGCAGATATCGCATGATTTAAGATACTTCCAAATTCAGGTATGCAAGATTTAATCAGTTGTTACAATGGGTTAACCCTCAATCTGAAAAACGAACAATTACAATGTAGCTTACATTTTGTTTGTAGGAAACAAGACTGACTCAAGTAGCTGTTCCTATAACCTCAAGTTGTCACCATGTAGAGCTTAATGTGCATCTTGAAGCTAATGCTAGATATGCTCTTATGGCTTCGGTTAAGCAAATAAGTAGCGATCATGCAGTTACTCCTGAGATCAGTACAGTTAATTTGAAGCCAGATTATACAGGTCTGTTTATTTTAAGGCTTAAAACTTCCTCTAAAAGATTTGATTTCAGATCCAAACTTATCAAGTCTTGATATATTTTCTACAGTCATGGTCCTTTATGATGTTGACAAAGCTGATGAAAGCATTCAGCACTTGATAAAGTGGATTATGGATTGCTACTCAGATGTTTGTAAACTAGTCCTCTGTTGCGAGGATGATGTCGACATTCTTGAACCAGTGAAAAGTCGGTGCCATGTTATCAAGCTTGAAGCTCCTGTAACTCATGAAGTAAGTGATACTTATGTCCAAATTTTATTACCAATTTTAAGTTTTCAACCCATTTACCTATAAATAGGTTGATTAGAGTTATATGATTTGACTATTTGAGTTAAGCGATTTTACTAATACACAGGTTAAATGGGTCGAAAGTCATATGAAGTGTATTCAAATGTAGAAAACCTATAGATTTTCTTTACTATTCGAGTTCAATTATTAATGTAACAATATGGTTATTTCAATCATATTTAGCACGTTAACTATCTTTAAAATCAAAAATTGCACAAAAAGTGTTCTGGTTTGGCCGAACTGGCCCATTTTAACCCACAAAAAGTGCCCCAGGCCATTTTGCCACCTCTGGTTATATGGTTCTCTTGTAGGAAGCTTGAACTTGTATCTGTATGCTATACTTTTTTTTGGGGTAAAATGTATGCTATACTTCTAAGTTATAGGAAATGATCTCCATGAATATTCATGAACTCATTTCTCTAACTGTCGTCTAATCTTCTGTGCCTTTAATTCTCAGATCATGGAAGTTCTTATTCAGATAGCAAGGAAAGAGAGCTTTGATTTATCCATGAAATTTGCTTCAAAGATTGCAACTAAATCGAAACAGAATTTGAGAAAAGCAATCATGGCTCTTGAAGCCTGCAAGTCTCACAAGTAAGAAATCATATTAGTTTGTATCAAATAAACTTTTCTTTTCTTTTCTGACAAATATTGTAACGGCCAAACATGTATGCAGCTATCCATTTGTCGAAGATCAACCAATTGCAATAGGATGGGAAGATGTACTTGTTGAGCTTGCTGCAGAGATCTTAGCAGACCCATCACATAAGAGGCAAGCTTATAACATTCTTTGTGAATACTTTGAGATCAAACACTTTGTCTGTTACTAAAAAGTGAATTTTGTGAACTTCCTGAAGATTTTGATAACAACATTACTCAATAATCGATGATTATACATAGAGGTGAATAGGTGATGATTTCAACCCATTTACTTGTGAATCGACAGATTTGGGTTATGTTTTATTTTATATCTACCAGGTCATACGGGTAAAATAAAAAAGATTAGCCTAACAGGAACCGGGTCACACAGGTCAAAAGTTGCCCAAACTAATCATTTTAAGATCAGATTACTGTTGAACTGATATAAATCTTTATCATATATGACACTCTAACTATACATAAAAAGTTCAAAATTTGAGTAAGTGTTCCAGATGGACCTGACCTGGCCCATACCAAAAAGTACCCGTTTTGATGTGTTCAGCTAATGTGGTAACAAAGTGCATTTTAAGTTTGTATATAAAGAGTATTGAGAATGACATAAAAAACAAGTATAGCTCTCAAATATTTCATAGCTTCATTCTTAATTTTCCTAATTGATACCATACTAAGTATATGCATGTGCTTTTATCAGACTATTTCTCATACGCGGAAAGCTACAAAAACTTCTTATTGAATTTGTGCACCCAAAACTGATTCTTCTGGTAAAGTTACATTCTTTCAGTTAATATTATCATCTTAAGATCGAACCTCATAGTTCAAATTTTTATGTTAAAATATATACAATATGCAGAAACTCATCGAACAGTTTCTCAAGGGTGTTGAATCTAATGTAAAGAGGGAGCTATATTATTGGCATGGTTATTATGTAAGTTGGCGTCCTTTTACCTTACTTTTTGTAAATTTTGGCAAATATACGACTAAAAGTTATCGCTAACTTTCAGGATAAGAGACTCCCACTTGGAACAAGCGCCTTGCTAAAGTTAGAAGGTAAAAATGATAAATAGTAATATTTCTCATATGATTTATAATGACAAATAAGTGCATAAAAACTCATCTTGTATACGTAGATTGTGACAAACTCACTTGAAACTTAACGTTGTATTACACCTATTGATGTTTCTGAACTTTTTTTTATATATGTTTCCTGCCACTGCAGAGTTTGTTGCCAAATTTATGAGTATACACAGGAAGAATTTGGTCAATCGTCAGTGATTGAGCCATAGGGAAGCACAAATAATGCAACAAAGGATACAAAGGTATCTCCTTGGACCTTTTAGCAGGTCATAGAAACCGCCATTTTTTTCCTTTGAGTTCAAAGTGTAAACATAATGCAATCCCAATTGTTATAAGGTTTGATAAAAATATGTGAGTTTATGTGTTACCAATTGTAACTAGATCTTTGGTACCGAATTGATGATCATGTTTGTGATTGTGTTCAAGGATCACCTGGATGGATGGATTTGTCTCTGTAAGATTACAATATTTTGGTTTTTAAAAGAACTTTTTAGAATTCATGAGGTAAGAATGAACAACATAGTACTAGAACTAATATCAGCTTAAGAACTACTCGTATTTTAGCAATGGTACATACTTAACTCGTGCCATCTTATGTATCAGTAACGTTGGTTAGAATGAACGTTGAACAACATAGTACTAGAACTAATATCAGCTTAAGAACAATTTTAGCAATGGTACATACTTAACTTGCGCCATCTTATGTATGTATCAGTAAAGTTGGTTGACTAATGATCTAAAGACAGTGACAAAAGGATCAATGGATTTTATCATCGAGTCTATATATAACCATGAAGTTTGGATGATAAAAAGTAAAACCAAAAATCTTTTAAGAACTAAACAAAGTTTTTACTAATCATGGTAATAAGCAAGGTTCCAATTACATATTCGATCGATGGATACAAAGTTACCTGAGTAACCTGGACCATTTTTACTATAGTACAGTTGATTCGATAATCACTCAAGTATAAATATTGAATCCATTATTCATGACCATTTTTTTTTATGACAAATTAAATAATAGATGTATGTGTACGCGTAGCCTTTTGGTCCTAAACAAAGGCATGTGATAACATTGTCACAAAATGTCATATATACCGAAGATATTGCATTACGATGATGAGATTATCGACTTATGGGCGTGACATGCATATGTAGGTATCGTACAATAGACTGCATTGTCAACTTATATGTTCATAGTTGCAACACCTTGTCTCTCACCCTCCCCGTACAATATATAACCACCGTTGATGACAAGCAAATAAAGATCAAAAGACCAAAAGCCACTTAGAAACATTCGCCACCCCTGCATTACGCTGCACCATATTAGTCATAGTTTTAAGCCGCCGATAATCAGTTCTCTTTAAAAGAAAAAAAAAACAAAAACTATAATGTCACCAAAAATTTAAATAAAAAAATGACGTGACCAAAACAAAAGAAGGAAGAAAAAACGGTTAAACCGGTTATGAAGTGTAAATTTGTAGGGACCAATTCAGAGGATGTGTTTTGTGGTGGGAAATTTGGTATTCCTGAATGGCAGAAAATCTTTAAGCCATAGCTCTCTCTTCCAGGATCCACGAGAATGACTCGAAACTTTCTCCACGCCGCCATCGTCATTGCCATGGGATGAATCTTTTTCTTTCCCCTTCTTCTTTTTCGTCTCTTGTTTCTGCCTTTTGATCATTTCTGTCCTCTTCCCCTCCTTACAGTTACAGGTACATTACAATTTTTTCAGATATAGATATATGTATGTATATATTTATATATATGCATATGCATATGCATATGTTATGATCTGTTGCTGTTTACATGTTTTTCAGATACGATGTTTCACATTCAATATGATTTCATGTCCAGTTATTTAATGTAGGTATTTCTAGGGTTTTAATTTGTGGTATACGTGAATTGAGCTATCTGTTAGGGACTTTGATTTCTCGATTTCATCATTATGTAATCTGAATGCATATTATGTATCCTACAAAACTAGCATAGTATTCGTCCAAATAGTTTTTGGCAGTTTCTCGGTTTCTGGTGCTGGTGGTATAAGAGAGAGGAAAAAAACTTCAACTTCTGAATTGTATGACCTACTGTTAAAGGGACATTGGGCCAAAATAGGAAGGTTCAAAAACTTGTAATCATCAGAACGGATAAATATAAATGTATAATTAACCAAACGGACAACCACTTAAAGTATATTGGTAATATATGACTTAGTGCGAGTAAGAACAAAGTTAAGTCGTTGATGTGATTTAGTTTGTTTTCCAGAGCTCTCTATTATTATGCTAATTGTGAATATAATGTTAAAGTCATCAAATTTCATTTTGTTTCCTTTGTAATCTGTTTTTTTGATGATGTTGTTTGTTTATGTTGATCTATCAAAAATCTGACAGCTATACGGATCTTTTTATGGTGCAATGCCTACATTTACAACAATAGCTTTAGATACTTTAATAGAACCAAAAGTTTCTAGGCTGGCAGCAACAGGGAAAACTAAATCTGAACCAAAACTGGAAAGGAGGAATAGTAGTGGAATTCCTGGTGCCGAAACAAAATCCGTGTCCAGGAATAATACACTGACTATCGAGAGAAAGCACCACTGGACTCAGATTTCACCTGCACTCTATGCTACTCCAGAGCCAACACCAGTTCCAGATGCCCCGTTATCATTTCCTGCATCACCTTACATTGTAGACCATAAGAGGCGTGGGCCACGGCTTTCAAAGACTTACTCCCAGGATGATGCTGTTCTTCATAAAGCTGTCGCTGATGAAAATACAGTTGAGATCAAGAAAAGTGTGGAAGCAGAAGACGTTGGATCTAGCAAGGTTTTTGACTTCACTAATGTTGTTTCTGGTGATGTTGACTACAAACGTGTCAAGTTTCAGCCTAAGGAAAATCTTGGAAGAGCAGAAGATGTAGGATCTAGCACGGTTCTTGACATCACGGATACTGTTTCTAGTGATATTGATGTTGAGGATAACCATGTCAAGCTTGCAGATAGACATGATATTTCAAGAAAGTCCGAGACATTGGAACGAGAAGGTGAGATGGATGATTTCTTTGATCCTCATGAGGCAATGAGTGTTAGAAGCAGCACTGACGCAGAAAGTGTCCATGGAGTAGAGCGGTTTTTAAATCCAAACACTCCATTTGCTGAGTTTTATGATGCTTGGGAAGGTAATCTGGTTTCTTAAATATACTTGGTTCAAACAGTTAGAGGTCACAAAATGGATGGATCTAGCAGGTTGGATAACCGATCAAAACAGGTAGTATCGGGTTAGGTTAGTTCCCATGAAACACTTTTTGCCCAATTTTGTTAGATTTTTGGTTAATAATTAGTACGTCAAGTTTCGATAATGGTCTAATCTTTTGAATAAAATGATTTATGAGATTTTATGCACTAAAACACACTTTGGGTCGCTTTCTGCCTGTTTGATCCATTTTTATTTATCCCGATGTTTTGGTTTGACCCATTATAAATAAGACAAACCCAGAATCGATTATTCAAAAATAAATGTGTGTAAATTGCCACCTCTACATAACCCAAGTTGGCCCGTTTTTATGATGATTACACATTTTGCTTTCCTACCAGAATTTTCTTTTGCAACATAAATTGTCAATTCTAGATCTTTAGCAAAAATCATTTTTGCCTGTTGTTGTGATTAATATTATTGAAAGTAAACGGATACCCATTGATTATGAATATTATGGGTTCCTCACATAACTTCCACAGACCTTGCAACTGAGACTGGAATCCAGCATACTGCAACGGATGCTGAGGGTGAATTACGTGAACTGCGAACAGGCTTTTTGATTGAGATGGAGAAAAGGAAGCAAGCGGAAACCCGCCTGAATGATATGAAAAGCCAATGGGGGAGGATCCGAGAACAATTATCTGTTGCTGGCCTGAGTTTTCCGGCAGATCCTACTATGCCAGAGGACGAACCAGCCGATGATCCTGGAGTAGAGGTATGTCGTCAGGTTGATCTTCTCCGTTTTGTGTCAAACTCTGTTGGACGAGGAATTGCAAGGGCCGAGCTTGAGATTGAGATGGAAGCTCAGTTGCAGTCTAAGAACTTTGAGATTGCTAGGTTATTGGACAGACTGCACTACTATGAAGCTGTAAATCATGAGATGTCTCAAAGGAATCAAGAAAGTATTGGTGAGTGTTGGATAGTTTATTGCCTCTTCAGGATTGGGTATCTTTGTTGCTATCTAATGTCTACAACAAGACTTAAATCCACGCCCAACAATTTGTGGTTGCCCAAGATGTATTTTTAAAGCATACGATAAAATAAATAGATTATTATTGTAATGCTATAGTAGTCTAATTTACAGCACTGATTATGTATAATAAAAAATGGACACAAAATGTTTTGGGTCAACCCAAATCCCAAGTCCCAACCTGGTCTGACCTGTTAAAACCTGTTACGACCTGTACTAAACAAGTACCTGTTTTGACCGAACCTACTCGCCCTTTGAGCCACATCTAGTTACAGTATAGAACCCCCTATCATAATCATATTTATAGCCTTGAGTGTCCGTGTATGTTTTGCTATATTATATTTGATGATATGCTTTTCTTTTTGCAGAAACCATGCGTCGTCTTAGGCAAAGGAGGAAGAGAAGACAAAGGTGGATTTGGGGTTCAATTGGTATTGCAATTACGCTTGGAAGTACTGCTTTAGCATGGTCTTACCTCTCATCTGGAAAAGGATCTTCTCCTCTTCGCCCTTCTGAAAGCAGCCAATCCGTTAAGTAATGACTACCCTCACTGGGTATGCCTAAGATGACCCATAAGAAAACCAAAAAAGAAAAGCTGAACAAAGCATCAATGGTGAATAGCATGTTTTCTGGCCTCCAAAAATGTATAGTTCCAAATAAAACAAGTAGAATGCACGGAAACCATGTCTAGATTATCTTGTAACATGACGTCTCGTAAGTGTTCTAACATGCTTCATGTTTTTGCAAGGAGATTTGCATAAATGGGTAACCAACTTTGGCCAAATTTCAATTTCTAGTAACCAACGCTTATTACACTAAAAAAACATCAATCTTTCAAATTTTCCCATTCAATGCAATCTTCCAACTATACCAGTTTTCAGGTGCCATATCAGAAAAGAAAACAAAAATCACCATCAAAGTTACTGCACAAGAAAGGGTAAATCAAATTTTTCGAAAGTTGGTTACCTTGAATAAAAATTTCTAGTACTTTGTGCAAGAAAAGTCAGCTAATTTGAACAAAATTGGTTCATCTTTATATGCAGTTATCTTTGGTATTTTGGAAATGATGTAGATTAGCATGGAGGTTTTCTGACCGAAAACATTACTTCAGTGTTTCGGGCAGGTTACAATTACACCATGAATGTAAACTAGTATTGCTTACAGGATGAGTAAATGCATTAAATTGGTGGGAATGGTTATGAATGGAAAAAGTTTCTATTAATTGATGATATATCCAAGTATTTATGCTCGTTGATTTTGTTTACATTTTTATCTGTTTTTACATATGAAGGCTTGAACCTGCGACCAGGTTGATAGGCTTATATTGCTGTCTTGTGTAGCATTTGACTCAAGGCAGAATTCGCCGATTTATGGTGCTTAGGATGGGTTTAGGAGACCTAATGGCATTGCGCTTAAAATGTACCCAAGCTGAGTGATCTTGTACCCAAGCTCCTACAGTCGTATCCTTAACTAGTGGTGGCCAAAAACCATCCCCAAGGGTTTAAATAAATGAACTAGAGTGGAAGAGGGTACATACAATTTGGTTCTTGCCTCTTTTTATGATCTGTTTCCAACCGCACGTTTTGTTAAATTTTGGTTTTCAGTTTGCTCCGATCAGGTCCATATATTGCAAATCAAACCAAATTGGGTTTATAAAATAAAAAATAACTTCAAGCAAACTATGGATTAAGTTGGTATAAATAATACCCTAAGCTTGTAGTATTAGGTTTATAATTCTGGATTCGGATGAAACCAATCCTGAACAAGCAGTTTACCTCTCCCATGTTGGCTGTGTGAACTGTCGGTAAAACTGGAAAGCTGAAATTCACAAAACTAATCATCGCAATTGGGAGTAGACTTATGAACATTGGCAATATGCTCTTATCAAATTGTCAAGACTCTTTGATCCAAACCATATCTCAAGCATAGAGTACCTTACTCGAGATCAAGCACATTTGCATGCCGAAAAAAAAAATTCAGATATTCAGATAACCCGTTAAACTTTAATAAGCACTAGTAGGGTATCCGCACGATACGGCGGTTCCTTACAAAAAAAATCGAAATTTTGTTGCCCTATGGTTTTTGATGGCCCGATACTTGGACGGACCCTAAATTAAATTTTCATGTACAAATAGATTCTATTTCTTACTTGAAAATTGGTAACAATAATTAGTTTTCTAACGTCAAATTTAAATTATGTAATGTCCAAGGAAAAATCTCCCTGGAATTTCTGAGCCAAAATGACCATGAAGATTACTCAGTGGAAGTTCATAAATATATAAAGTTGATAATAAACATATGTAATCCTTTGAGATCAAAAAACAAACAAAAGAATAAATCAACATATGAACCAATCAAGAAAGTAAAGTCTTTTAACTCTTGATCACTATAGTCATACACATTACATTACATTACATTGAAAGCAATAAGTAAAAGCTAGAACTTCCTTGCTTTCTTATTCGTTATCACACCCAAATGCACATGGAAACTTGATTCTTTAGGTTTTATTTCATAATCTTCATTGACTAATCATCAAATCAGACCTTCATTTCGTGTCAACCGAGGTCCTCCTTTCCTACAAGTACGATAACGTCAAGATGCATAACAAATAGTGTTTGATTTCAATACATGTTTACATCTTATGTTACCAAAAAGAGTTATATAACATATCCACAAAATACTTCATCTTAATTACCTTAGGATGGCATAGCCTTCAAATTAAGGGGGAGGTTCAAACGAGGAAAGGTTGGTTGACTGTACACGTACTGCCTTCTGCCTGATTATGGTTTTTAGAAAGCAAGATGTTGTTCAGTCTGAGTTATTTATGTATCAAGTTGTTCAATAATGTTATTCAAATTCAAGAACTACACAAAAGATGGTATAAACTATGTTTACATCAAGGATGACTACCTTAGCGTAATCGATCATATGAGCATTCCTGACCTCACTTTGTGATTCCATTGTGTATATGATGTGGCTGGAAATACAATGCGAGTTTCGACCTCAAATATACAGAGCATCAACATCTAGTTCAAGTACAAAAACTGAATTGTTTGTATATAACATTGAGCACATTGAAAGTGCTAGACAAAAAAAAAAAAAAAAAACTAACACAATAATGAAGGCAGCATGGAGGTGCCGAAATAAATACCAAAGTCTTCACAGAAAAGTCAACCATTCTCCCAAAAAAGGAAGTTATGATCGGATAGATGTAGGTATATAACTAAATCAGTAATTATAAAGCAAAAGCATTATACATTACTACAATCTTTTTACCAACTGTTATTTACATTAACTTTTTATATTTATCGTAGAATTTAACCACCATTGGAGGTTATCATTTAACCTCAAGGACGTTACCTCCTATTATATCATGAGTTAACCACCAGTAAATTATTTTTGAAAATGTGTATTTTTACTAACTGTTATTTACATGATAATATTGACTTTTATTATAGTTAATATCATTAATCTTGATAACTCATGACTTTAAATTTATAGCATTAACTTTCTATATTTATTGTAGAATTTAACCACCATTGGAGGTTATCATTTGACTAACCTCAAGGGACGTTACTTCCAATTATATCACGAGTTAACCACCAGTAAATTATTATTGAAAATGTGTAGTTTAGATTGTTTGAAGATGAAAACATTTGATGGTTAGAATTTGTTTTAAAATATAAAAGATTACAAGTTACATGATTTTTTTTTAGCGGCAAAATATTATAAATATAATAACAGGATATCTAGCAAATCGCTAGATATCAAAAGAAATACAACGTATATGTACAATATAGAACAAGTCTAGGAAACACGAAACAATGTACAAGTACCTAGACCAGAAACTTGAGACTTGAACTGCGAGGTGCGCAAAAGAGATCAAAAAACTCGTGCCGTAACACGAGAAAAACCTCCACCA
>JAOEHQ010028039.1:0-13602 GCA_025447715.1 Asclepias incarnata
TAAGAAATTAACTAAATTAACTATTGAATAATGACACTTTGCTCCCTTGTACTTTTAGTTCCAGCAGATCATATCAGCCGCTCATATGATAGATTCATACTATGATTAGCTACCCTTATGATAGATTCCTTGCTTATTAAACTGTGGATCTTTCTAGCCTTAAAAAAAAAATACTAAGGGAGATGGATATCACAGAAGAGGGAGGAACATTACAGCATCACTTGTTTTCACTTGACAATAAGTATATGTTGTCAATAAAGAGATCACATATAGTTTATATAATTAGACTATTTTCTTAATAAACATGAAATAATTATTGGCCTCTTTATTGAGATGAAAGGGGAATAAGATGCGAGGACTTTATTAACTGATGGGTAACAAAGAGCGAGTGGTTAAAATTCTCATCAGCCAAATTTTGTAAAAAAAAATCGTATTATATGTGTTACTCTGAAATAGTAATAGCCTGTCAGGTCGGTCATAGAATGTAACCTTCATTTGAGAAACTGTTTGGTTGTACAAATGCAGACTTCCTGTTCAAAACAGGAGTACTTAATCACTTAAAAGTAGAGGTGGCAATTTCAACCCATACCTTTTTGAAGGGTTGATTCGGGGTCAATGTTTATCCCAAACAGATAAAAAGGGTTAAAAAAAAATTAAAAGAAGAAAAGGTCAAACAGCTTGAAAGTCAGCCAAATTTAATTTTTAATGCAAGCAGAACAACATGCAATTAAGGTACAAGAGGTAGTACGTTGATTATGTGTAACGCTGTAACCTGGGAACGGCTAAAGACTCCATGCATCTCAGTACATCCCATAATATGTGAAACTGTGTGACCACTAGCTGCGCCCATATGTTAAGACGGACTGGTAATTACGTCAATGGCTTAATGCAATCCTGGGCTCCTACCACATGCAAAACCAACACACAAACATCAACATGTTGGTCCAGATATTATTGGCGAAATTATTTGATCTTTGCACATGCATACAACCCCAAAGATTTGTTATTATCCCTATGTTCTTGTCCACCAGCCATGGATTGGAACTTCAACACTTTCTGGACTATTCTTCATGGGCATATTAAGCATCACAATAGAATAAAAAGCTATCATTTTCTTTCTCCTTATCCGAAAACCGATTACTCACTGAGCTCTTAAAACTAGACCTAAAATGAAGGTAAAGGTCTAACTCTATTACAATTTTTGAAACATAATAATGCAGATTCAGTAATACATGCTTAACTGTTGATTATCTTCATTACAGTTACTAGATTGGATGCAGCACAAGTTCAGGCAGACAAACAATGAGCCACTAACAGAATTCCCTCCAAGTAAGTCATGCATCTCCAATTCTCCGTCTACATTTTCCATAGCTAATACCTATTATTTCCAATCCATGAACTTATGAATGGGTTGGTTTGGGTGGTCTTTATCTAAAATGGGTCAAATAAGTAACTAAAACGGAAATTGGTCAAATAGGTTAAAAGTCGCCAGTGCATACAGCCTCCTGAAGTGTTTTCACTCACATATGTTGTCTATTATGGTGATAATATTGTTATTAAAACCTCACTTATAATAGATTGTGCTAAGGGCTAAGGCCACAAATGAGCTAGCAGTCTAGCCTAATCATAATTAACGGATTAACTATTAATACATGATTAAAAAATGGACAAAACAATGTTTAGGAGTCAACCCGCCCCATACTTAACCGTTTCAACCCCGCCCAATTTGCCCATTTTCCCAACCTGCACGACCCACCCATCTATTACCTCTTCCTTGACTCAAGGAGACAGTGTTCTATGATTGATTAACAGGAAACTTGTGTTCATGTCTCACGAGACAGCCATCATTTGATGACCTGCAATACTATCCTAAATCACATTATTATGCTAAGGCTCCAAGCAACACACAAAGAGAAAAACAGCTCCGTAAGTCATTTGCATGCATAGAGACTGCACGAGTGGATTATCAACAGGCAGAAGAAGAATCAACTGCTGCCTTTTCAGAAATCTTTCATGGATTTCTAGCAATTGGGACTCTAGCCACTGAAAATGTCACCAATGAACCAGTTACACCAACATTTGGCACCTTTGTCGAGAACAATATGGGAAGACAAACTGAAGCAACAGAGAATGAGCTGAAGCTCATCAATGATGGGTTGGAGAAGGTTCTAGAACCTGAAGAAAAGGATGATGGAGCTGAAAACAAAACCAATGAGACAATTGTTTGTCCGCTCCAGGACTATCTCTTTGATTCAGTAATTGGATTGCCAGAAACAGCAACAGCAAAGAAAAAACATAGAACATCACTTGAAGAGCTGTTCCAGAGAACTAATGGGGTAGAAGAAATGACTGGAGCCAAAAGCAACAAACTTGAAAAGAAAAAGGATAAAGAAACTGAAAAATCTGCTTTCAGTTTGATGAAAAAGATACTTAAAGGAAAAACATTCCATTTGTCCTCTAGTCGCTCCACAGCTGATAAAAAACCTCGCAAGGTTAGTGCAGTCCATTTTAGTATCCTTACACCACTGTAAAAGAAGCTTAAACTTTGTAGATGAATATCCTAACATTTAACTTGGTGCATACAGATACTACAGCCGTTCTACAAGAAAATTCACCCTGAAGACCGGCCTGATGTACTCAAGTCTGAAAATCACTCTAAACACACTGCCAATGAGGAGTATAACAGAAATCAATTGCTTTCTGAAGATATCATACTATTTCCTACGACGGATACCTATAAAAAGGGTCCAAACTGCATTAAGAGCTCCATGACCCACTTTGCGTGTTGTATGGGTGATTCAGATGGGAACAAAGAATGTTGGATCAAATCAGATTCAGAGTGTTAGTATACAAAATTCTACCATCTATTTTATATCTAAGCTTAAACATTTAAGTTATCAGTATTATACTTTTATATAATAAACTTCGGTCTGTAAGTGGTTAGAAAATTGAAACCTCACTCTAAGCTAACTACTTGCTTATTCATTAGCGTATTAATTACTCGTAATACCTAACTGACGATTGTTATTTTCTCTGTAGACCTGGTGTTGGAACTGTAGAAGACAAAAAATGGAAGAATTGAAGCATGTGATGTTTTGCTTCATTGAAATTGAACTTGAACTGGAAGAAAAACATTAATGTATGAGTTCTCCTATATATATATATTGGTAATGTTAAATATTTAATAGCGATGTTTTAATCAAGTTCGTGAAGCTGGAAACTCGTTATCCAATGTAATAAAATGCTATATATGTTTTATGTGGATTTTATGAAGTCCTTTTATCTTCCAAATTAAACTTTATTATCTGAACAGTCTGATAATTAAACTAACTACATTTATGGTTTTTACTATGCTGAACGTGTGTTTAAAACGAAATACAGTACTATTTACATCACAAACGCAATGCATGACACTGTCGAAACTTAATTGTCACGATTTCATTATACGCATAAGACTCTACAAAGCAGGGGCGGATCTATTCAAGGGCCAGCGGCCCCCTCCGTTTTTTCGCTCCGTAATGCAGTTTTATCCGTATTTCAAATTATTTTTTTTAGTATTATTTCTGGATCCCGTGACTTTCGACCCCTTCCATGACTTTCCTCAAGATCCGCCACTGCTACGAAGCAATATGATGTACGTATGCATATAGATAACTAGTATATATAATCTGTAACAACATCTTACTACCTTATGTAAACTACATCAAAACAAATACAGTTTAACCTATTCGTAATTAAACCTAAATGCTGAAGTCACAGCCATATATGTGAACTAATCAGGATAAAAATATACAAATTATATAAGTTCATAATTCAAGCTATGGGTTGTAATAAAATGAAAACTAGAAAAACGTTGAAAACCAAGGGACAAATTTCAGCAACAAAATTTCCCTTTCTTCTTCTTCCTCTTATTCCCCCCGCCACCACCACCGTTCTACTGCCTCCGCCACCACTGTTCTTCCCCGCCACCGCCGCCGGAAATTGTAATTCGAAGCGGGCTCCGCCCTTAAAGGTATTAATAAAAGGTAACTGGTGGGGCTGATAAGTCATAAAAAGTGATAGGTGAAAAGGGGTGATCGATGATGTGGTGATCTACTTGACGGGCTCCGCCCTTAGCCGTCATGGCTCCGCCATAGGCAGATAGTGGTGGCAGCGGATGGCGGGAAGGAGGGGAAGAAGAAGGGAAAATGTGTGGCTCATATTTATCCTTTAGTTTTCAACTTAATTATGGTTTTCAAATGAACATTTACCTATATATAATAGACAACTTTGGTATAAAATATATGAAATTTAAGTATGTGATTAGTAATATAAAAAAAAATAGATGACCATAATATGGTATGAGCCCATTAGTAGCTGCTAGTTAGGACTCCATGAAGGTTAGTTGGACGGTCATTGAGGTGCAAATGTACCAAACAAGTCGTGTTTATATTTATATATTTAACTTAATGAACGATCACAATTAAATAACTGAACATAAAATTGTGTTTATATTCATTTATTTGTGTTGAAAAAAAAAAAACTTAGAATGTTTCAACACTTGGATTATATCATTGGCAAGTGAGGTTGAACCCACGACCTGATATATTTACATCAAATGTCTTCAATAAAATTTAAACCCACAATCTTTTGATGGGTCGCCCCAATATCGCAAAATTAAATATGCTTTGATTCTCTATTCAAAATCCTATATGTAAATTTCCCAAATTCCTCCATCTGAATAGATGCCAACCAAACCTGACCCCTATCTATTGTTGTAGAAGTTGCTCATACGCGTTGAAATGAACTTGAACAAGCCTTTGGTCCCAAAAGTTCAATTATATCAATAAACAATAGATCGCTATACAAATCACCTACACATTACAACAAGCGTATCATGTTCATATACTGCAATGGACTTATCAAATTTATTTGATCTCAACCCCGAAATGCCATCAAAGATCAGCCACAAATGATTTTTCAAATATTTTACTTATACATCATCAATCTTTGTATATAACAGTTTACAAATCAGTTCACAATTTACTTCCCTGTCCTTTCCTTTGAAAGCGTTTCACAAAGAATAATGGCAACCAATCAATATCAGCATGTATTGTCCATGTAGTCCACAAGTAACTCGTTAACCATACCTCTATCTGGGATCTTTCCGGCTGCACCATATATTGGTGCAAGTCCTCCATTTACTGGCCCCGGATTTGCTTTCACCTATACAATTAAAAAGAACGAACAAGAAGTTGGTTTGATTAGAAGTATACATTCACTGTTACATAAACAACTAAGTGGGAAGTATACTGAATGCAAGAAAATTTGGTTTCATGCTAAATAGGTATCACTTACAATTTGCACTGAATCCTTTAGATCTTTCAGGAAGTCATCAACTATAGGTACATGTTGAAGGGTCACACATATATGAATGCTGAAAAATGGAAAACAGTTCCAAAATGTCATTTGTAAATTATAACTTGAGAAGACAAGATATGTGTAGGTGGCAAAATGGACGAGGTGGGCGAGTTGGATAACATGTCAAAAATGGATTTGGCTCAAATGTGTAGGCTCTTGTACGGGAGGGTTTGGTTGACCCACAAACATGTATGCGTTAAGGGAAAATTAATTGTTACAAGAACAATGAAGAAAAACTCAATTAATTGGATTGTTATAGCTTTACCTATTAGGCCTCTGTAAGGGATTTAAATGCCAGCCTTTAGAGGACAGTTGGTCATTTACTTCAAATATGTCGACCACATTAGAGCCAAAAGCCACAATAGTCATATCTGGCCTTCCAACAATGAACAAGTTCGGAATCTCCTTTACTCTGCAAAACATTTTGATGATCTTTGTTATGACGATGAGTATAGGTATACATTTGAAAAAACTGATTAGAAGATAAATGTTACAATATTTATGGGATAGATGTAATCAAAATTAAACTTTAAAAAATGAATATAACGGTCTTTATTAATTTATTAGGACTTGAGCAACATACCCCTTCTGTAACCTCTTTGATGCTTCCATTATTTCTCTCGTGTGCTCAAGGTAACCTTCAAAACAAACAATAAAGTGAAGACTGATTATCTATAGACATATGGGAAATATAAAGTCAGATACCAAAGTTTAATTAGGCTACCTTCTTGACCTAAAGAAATCATGGCTGCCCAAGCCCCTGCAATCAGACTTCCAGGTCTGCTACCAGCAATTGTTGGAGACACATATAGACCACCAGACCACTCGGTAACTGTAATATTGACAGATAAAGAGCTTCAAAACACAAGTATTTCGTACACTAAGCTCCCAAAAGTACAATGAATAAAATTTTGTGTCTGAGAGAGCATGTTATCTTTTTAATTTGGCCAGTCAGATTAGTTTGTTCGTGGGGATTTCAAACACTTTATTTAAAATAGGTTTAATCTGGGTTGGGTTTTATCTTTAACAGTTCAAATGGTTTGGAGCTTAAACCTTTACATAAAAATGGAACAAGTCGAACAGATTGAAAGGCGCCCAAAATGCACGTCAAATGTTTTTAACTTCTTAAACCAGTCTGTTTACAAGAACTATACATTATTTTTACAATATAGTTTCTATGACCATATTTGATACATCAATAAATTGTTTGGTTGAAAAGATCTTGGGGTGTTCCCAACGTGTTGACCCGCAATTAAATTACATGTTTTGACCCACTACCCAACTTGCCCATTTTTCCACCTCTAGATTTTGTATCAGGTCAACAAACTTGATTTGTTCATTGTACCTAATGCTCTCATATTGAAAGAAGAAAAATACTCCTGAAAAGAAGGAACCTACCGGCAACAAATTGATGCTATTTAGGATATACAATAGTATGCCAATTTCCAGCAGGCCAGACACCACCAAATATGCCACAATCAAGGAAAGATAATAAGTGACCTGCATAGCTTTTCACTTCGATGGATCTTTTGTTACATGGCACACAAACACACATGCACACACACATTCATATATAGACCGAGAACAAATATTAGACTTGTTACCTTCCGAATGTCATGATTTCTGTATAAAACTATACTAGTCCCTTTAGGTGCCAACCCATACTTATGCACATCTGCTGATATAGATGTCACTCCTTGGACAGAAAAATCAAATGGTGGAATTGGATACCTACAATAATAATGATTAATGACCATAGTATAACTTGTTAGATTTGGGCATTTAGAATAGTGCACAGCGGCATACTATTACAACTTTGAGCATGCAAAGCAACAATAGTAGTGAGAGAAAGAAAAGCCAATCACACCCGAGTTTACGTGCAAAAGGCAGCACAAAACCACCAAGACAAAGGTCTACATGCAGACAGATTCCATAACTGAATGCCAATTCACCGAGCTCCTACAAGACAAAAAGCCAAAATCATCAGCAATTAAGAAATACTTGTAATTTAATAAGATAACCATTCAAAAAACTTTGCCAGGTCAGATATGTTACCTCAATTGGGTCAATGATTCCATGTGGAAAACCAGGTGCCGATCCAACGATCTGACGTGTGAAATAAGGACGAGTATTTAAAATGTTAAACGCTTGTTGATAGAACGAAATATGACAATCAGTTGACCAGTGCAACAGCGACATACCATTATGGTGTTCTTGTTGATATATTTCCTGATAGCTTTCACATCTGCTTGAAATTCCTTATTCACGGGAACACGCCACAGCTTAATCTTAAAATACTGAGCAGCCTTGTCATAAGCCGAGTGTGCAGATTCAGGGATTATCCTACACTCTCATCAAAATAGCGTTTACATACAGATTAAAGGTGATCAATTCAGATCAATTTATTGATAACAGGTCGAACTTGTCAAATATAAGAAACAAGCTAGAAAGGAAACGGGTCACACTGGTCGAACGGGTCAAAAGTCACCATGGGTATATTCAAAAGCTTATAAAAAAGTAAACAAAAAAAGTGTTGGGTGGATCGACTCAATTTGTTTTGACACACACACACACACAAACTTCCTGTTTTAGCCCAAACCCATTCTCACCCGTCACCCTACCCACCCATTCTGCCACCTCTAGCACACCAATAAGTGCTTGTGGGGCTGACAAAAAAAAGGACACAGAGATCAAACTAACATTTCTGGACACGTGATGTTCTTTTTCGCCCTCATGTAATCACGTGATGATTTCACAGCTAACAATATACTTTCTGTTCCTCCTGAAGTCATGTTGCCACATATTTGTCCTCCAGATGCCTTCTCTTTACTTCCAAAAAGAGCACCCGTCATGGCAACCACTTCTGCCTCAAATTTAACAACACTTCGGAATACATCTAGATGTAACGGATTGGTATGTGCAAACCTAAATATAACAATATAATAAGGGAAGTATTTCATGATCTACAAAATATAGATTACAAGGTGAGAATTGAAGAAAAGCTTCTTACTAACATTGAACATGCTTCGTTTATTAAAGAAAAATGACCCTCAGATTCGTTTCCTCCAATATATCTGCACAAAAAGTACAATTTCTTAAGTATATGATACACAATTGATGTGCGTTGAGAGGAAGACCAAAACCCTTTTGCAGTGGTTTTGTTTCAATTTAACTTGGAGCAGTTTCGGTCATATGAGAACTAGCATTATTAAAGAGGTGGCAACTAATACCCATTTACTTACTAAGACAGTTTGGGCTATAACTTATCACTAATGGGTAAAACTAGTAAAAAAATTAGCTAAAAAGGTGAAACACGTAGTAAGTCACCTAAAGTAATTTTTAATGCCGAAAACCTCCAACCTGGCAATATCCAAAAAATATATTGTTACTGAAATATGACTTCTGTAACAAAACTACACATTTTGACCCGAACCCAATTTGACCCGTTACCCAACCAACCCTCCCCACCCATATTGGCACCTTATTAATAATATTGTGTACCCGGAGTGTAAATATAACAAAAAGAAATACTAAAGACTAATGTTAGTGCAGAAAAAGTTTGTAAAACATACACTGTACCAGAACATTTGCCTTGCCAAGCTGGATCCTTTTGTTTCTCTTCTTTCATTTGCTCTATAACCGCGGCTCCTAATCCTGCCCTCGGTAGCTCGGTTTTCCAACCATCCCTTTGAGATTTACCAGATGATTGTAATTGGTCAACCACCTGTGATGTATAGCATGTTCACTTTCTAATACAATCCATTTCCCCTACTCTCACAACATATTAGCCAAAACTTCACGGTGTAGTCGCAAAATTTCTTAATTTAATACTGTTAAAGAAAATCCATACATCATATAACTGGCATTTAAGGCTAAAAACATATGCATCTTTGCATTATGAAAAATACGTATTAATATTTGATGTCAAGTCTAGTGCTTGCAAAATAAAAATTCATTAACAATTCAGTTAATGGATGAATTGGAGTTGAAAAGCAAACCAAATGGATTTATAACCCGGCCCATATTGGAGATCATGACCCGAAGTTGAACTTCAAAGGGAGAAGTAGATGGAGGATAGTGTGGCCTGAAGCCATATATAATTACTAATATTTATCAACAGGAAGCATTAAATGGTCTAGATGCAAGAAGTCTTGTATCCTCGCAAGAGGGTCTCGTGTTCAAATCCTGTCCTAAGTAAATATCTTGTGGTGGCCAAGGAAATGGTTGGAACCAGGCACGGGAAAAAAAAAACCCGGTTAGGCAATTATATGTGAGTCAAAAAAGGGTTCGCCATCCCCAGGTAACCCCTACAGGGATAACCTCCTCCGTTTACCCGTTTTATTTATCTATAAGCGATAAGGGGTTGTGGAGAAGCACCTTTGCAGCCCCATAACATGGACATTTTACATTTTGAGATTCTAGCTTGTATATAGGTAGGACCACTAGTTTGTAAGGTTTAAACGGTTATAAATATTCGTAACTCAAGTTCCATTATTCTAACACTCAATAATAGTCAAATACAGAGAGAAAAAAAAAAGATCTCCGTTTCCTGTCATTTAACCCGGTCACGCCCAACAAACACTTCGAAATCCTGAGACTGATTTTTTTATTAATGATTTTAGAAACAAATGGTACCGTGAAGTAAACTCCACAAAGTAAAGCATTAAAATGTCAAACAATAGAAAAAACATGATCATGACATGATAAGATAGAGTCATAAACCAAATACCTTTTGTTTCTCAGCATCAATATACTTTTTCACGCCAGGCACCAACCTATTATTTATTTTATTTAAAACAAACATATATTATATATACAAAAATAATAACATAATATATATTACAGAGAGTGTCAGAGTGTGTATATAGTAAGAGAAGAGATATATATTTACTTGAAGAGTGACATGAAGAATCCAATAAAAGTGGATTTAAATCCTTTATCTTGAAATTCTTGAATAAACGATTGCAAAATCCGAGCAATAAAAAGCGTTAAAAAGGGCGCAACAACAAGAACTAAAGGTTCGAATTGTGATAAATATGAATTTGCAGAATCTCGTATTCGAATCATCATCACTGGAATAACAGCTGAAGAAGACGACTCCATGCCTTTCAAATCTCTCTCTCTCTCTCTATATATATATATATATATATGTTGCTTTTGTGGAAAAGAGATTGATTGATTGATTAGGAGGAGGAGGGGGAGGAGCTAATGATAAAAAATAATGTACGGAGTAATTAAAATGAGGATAAGATGAAGCAAGTGTTAATAAAAGATGATTACGCAGGTTGCGTATATAGGCTAAGTTTTAGTTTAGATTGGATTTGTTAGCGTGTGTCGATAACAACTATGTGTTGTTTTAGTTTGATTTGTTATCTCCTCCGCAGCTTTCTACCCGGATCTTTCGCACCAAATGAATTGGACAGATACTGTTAATCAGTTACAGCATGTGTTATAAACTTTTATGTTTGATGATATTCGTATCATATCAAAATAAACTATTTAATTTCCAACTAGGCCGGCCCCGGTGGGAGGTTACTCAAGATCTTTAGGTAATACGAGTTTTTCGTTGAATGATTTAAATTAAGAATCTATTTTGTGGTAATACGGGTTTTTCATCGAAGGGTTTAAATTAAGAGTCTATTTTGCGAGAGGCTCTCTAACACGAACCCAGTTAAAACAACGTATGTTTGATCTCCCGACATTCGCGAGTAATTCGCATCATTCAAAATATATATATATAAACTATTCAAAATAGTTGCTTCTTATATACCGATTATACGAATAAGTATATTAGTGTATACTTTTCCAGTTTTCTGATTGTTGTGGTCCTCGTGGACATTTACTCCAGCCCGCATTGTAACTTTGTTTGGCATGAAATATGGGCTAGTTTTAAACTATCTCTTGGCCCATTTTTTTAGTAAAACAGAAAGCCCATTAGTATCCATAACACAGTTCCTTTTCTAGTCCCTAGTTGGCACTTGGCAAATCACTACTCACTACTTCACTAGTAACTTATATATGTAACCTATTTAGGATTTTGTATTTTTGTTAGAGCACTCATACGGCGTCAACGCCCTTGTGGAGTGCTCGTGGTGGACGCGTTATGGCCCTGATCACAAGTGCACACCACTAGGACTGACTCGTGGTCAGCTTGTGGTGATATCACTAATGATGGAGGTGCATACAAAATGACCCAAAAGTTTATTATTATTAATTTTCATTTTAAACATTAAAGTTTCATATTTATTATAAAAACTACCCTAAAATAAATATATTATCGATATAGTTTTTTTATTATTATTATTGTTATTGTTAAAGTGTAAAAATAAAAATATATTTAAAGTGTAAAGTTAAATAAATGAGGGATGGAATTTTTCTAATGTGGCGCTGACAGAGACCAGTGATGAGTTGATGATGAGTGGGGCATTGTGAGTGCTCTTGCTGTCAAATGAAACACATTGTATTGTATTATCTATGACTAGAAGTGTACTTGCGCAATGCGCTGTAATGGATAATTTTTTTAAAAAATTTAAATTGTAGTATACATAAAATTCGTAAACTTCATTTAGTACATGCATCAAAAAGTAATGGTGGCCGACAGTCGGCACCGCCATTTCTAGATTGCCTAACACACGAGTATATAAAAAATGTGTTTGTTATTATGCTAGAATATTAAAAATGATTATATAAATAATCTGCTAATATATATATATATATATAGACATTAAATAATCTTGTTATATACTAAAATACAATTGTTCTAATGACTTATCGACCAATCACAGTTCTCGATTTTTTTAGATAGACTTTTGCTTTCAATTTTGACTTTTATTATTATAATTATAAATTAGAAAATATGGGCCCATAAAAAACTTTAATTATTATTTATATTAATAATTAAAGTCTCATTAATTTACACCTTTTTGTTTTTCATCACTAATTTACGTTTTTTAGCTTTTCATTAAAAAAAAAAAAATCTTACAAAATACTTTATTTAAATGTAATTAACACTTTTTTAGCTTTTCATGATTATTAAAACTTATATATGTTTCAATTGATGATGGTAATCTAATCAACATAATAATTTATATCCACATTCTAAAAAATATAAACTATATTATCGGTGAGTATATCAAAATTTTCATTTTTTTTTAAATGTCAAATTATCAGTTTGTTTTTTCTTATATATTTAAATTTAAATTTATAAGGTTTTTTTCTTCTATTTATTTAATAATTTATTTTATTTTAAAAATGTCGTTAACTTCCCGTGTATTTGACACGTGGCTAAATTTAGTAGATAGATAAGGAATGTTTGCTTTATAATGTAGTAGGGAAAAAATGGAAAATAGGTGACTAAGTGATAGATTGTGTGGAATGTGTGGTTAGGTGATTAGAGAAATTTGGTTCATGCCAAAATCAAGTTGTTTTTTGAACAATTTTAGTATGTAACCATCTCAACCACTGAGACAAATTACGATCCTGATGGCTAAGATTCTAACTAAATGGAAAAAAAAAAAAAAAAAAACACAACCTGCGACATCTAATCACAAACACGTGATATATCCTTACCAAGTTCTTTCTGTCAGCTAATGAGTTTTCTTTTAAAATGTTTTGACTTTACATCATTAACTTATTTTAGTATCTTTTCAAAAACAAACATATTTAAAAATAAAAATACAGTTATCTAAATTGGTGTTACATGACATAACAAATGATATAATAAAATGTTTCCAATACTTATGGCAACTTATTTATATGATTTAGTTGCTTTATCGACGTGCACGAACATTCTACACTAGTTTGAACTTTGAATATTATACTTTCATTCGTCATGGAATATAAAAAATAGTTGAATAAAGCTAACTAATAGAAATTAAAATCAATATAATGGAGAACGAGGAAACCCTATAGTTTGAAGTTTGAACTATCTTTTGTCTTCTTTCTTTTATATGTACGACACATTTGAAAAAGAAATAAATAAAAAAGGACGTTTTATAATAAACCAAAAGTATTAAACCTTTTTTACATTTTTCTTCGTCAAACGTATGTCAACTTCATTCTTTAGAAAATGAAAAATAATACATGTAACAACTCGCTTAAAAAGCAGATCAAGACACGTATCTAAATTGAAGGTGAAAATAAAGAAAGAAAATGAGTGTCTGAGTAAAATCTATGTAACAACAACATGTCTTTCCCTTAGGG
>JAOEHQ010028050.1:0-13602 GCA_025447715.1 Asclepias incarnata
AATTTCTCATTTATTTACTTGTTTTATCTTTTAAAGAAAAATAAATAGATAGAATATTAAATAAATGTGATAACATCTAGTAAAAAGTTGGAATTTTAAAGTTTTAATTAGATTAGAATTGTAATATAATTAAAGAAATGGTGTAAAATATAAATTTAAAGGACTTTTATGTAATTAATGTAAAATTATATATGCTGATGTGGATAGTCTAATTGAGTTTCATTTATATAATTGGAAAAAAAGGTGTCTACCTTTAATAGAGAGTAAGATATGTATAGGATAAAACATATGTGAAGATCATTTAATCTGCCTTTTAAGGAGAGCTACTAAACAGAAAATAGATCAATTGTATAACCTCACCGATCGATGTCACATCTGACACCACTGATATCTATTGGAACCAACTTATAAAAATACGGACTTAGATTATGCGACCAAATTAAGCTTTGTTGAAGAGTTGCAAACGATTATCCTCAAAGCTTTTAAGTGGTTATATACATTTAACCTTTGAATGTCAGGGGTGACAATTTTCAACACCACGTCTTGAAGATGTCATAGAAATAAATGGGCTTTGTTTGGGGCCAAACAAGTTTGGTCGTAAAATAATCGACATGAATAATACGTTTAATAAATGGATCGGCTCTAAACTTGTTCGCAACTTGTCAACCTGCTTATTATTAACAATAAGAAAACATAAATTATAAATTCATTTGTTTAATTACTTCCCAAAATCGTAACAATCTTATGTTTTCTAATATTTCCCGGTAATATTTAATACATATCTTCTATATGTTATATGTTTGTTTATTTCTATATCAAAATGTATGTATCGTGTGTATTCACAATAACTCTCTAAGCAAAAAAGTGGCTTACGAGTTTGGATTTAACTTTTTGACACGATTATTAAACGGATTGAGTTTTATTTGAGATTTATAAATTCACGAACCCAAAGCTACACCAACGAGACACAATTCCTTATTGAATCTTCCAACCGACCTTGATAACGCCTTCTCTCCTTTAATCTCCTCCCTTAGATGATTCCAACGGCCATCTCCACGCATATGTTAAATCCCTTTTGGGGGCCAAATACCTCCGATCTCTACCGTAGGTGTCAAAGAAGAGTGAAAAAAAGTACCCCCCCAAAAAAACAAAAAAAAAACATAACCTCCGAAACGATAAACAGAATAAACCCATATTGAAGTCCTAATTGTACGACTTTGGTATGATGTCCTTCCGACATGAATTTACGTAGAACATCGCGCCACCATGCGAACATGGTATTATGATAAGTATTAGGCTCAAACTGAGAAGTGTTGCACCCCCTTGAAATGAGTGCATGTACATCACACCTCTTACGGTGGTTGCCAAAGATCCGAGTGAACCCGAAATAGGCCATGAACTTGGATCGATAGCTGACTACGTTAATTCAATTCAATTAATTAACATATTACATGAGGAAATTAATTAAGTTGTAGAATTAAATAAACCGTTGAGTCCAAATTTATCGTTAAAATTTTTTAAAATTTTAAAAAATGTAGAATTAATTAATAAGAAAATATATAAACAGAACAGTACAACACCACACCATGATGATATCATTAAGCCTTGATTGCCAAATTTGTTGGTTCAAAAGACACAATTCACCTAAATTTAGACGAAAACATTGATGGGTTTATGGGACAAAGAATCAAGTGGGATAGGAGAAGGGTCAAAATCATAAGAATAGACAATAACAATATCAGTGGGGGCTCCTCTAAATTTAGCTATATTTGATCTCTCTTTCAATACAAATAAAAATTTATACCCTCCACGTACTTTATTTTATGTATATACCTATTTCCTAAAAACAAAATGTGTATCTCATTTATTTAGTTGCGTGATGAGTACTGTCTCATGTCACGATAATACTTCAGTAGTTCGTCAGTGATCCAAATTAACGGTAAAAAAAAACTACTATCATATTTTTAAACGGTCAAATTATTACTACGTACATACTAACAAACTGGTCAATTACACAATTGGTGTCCATGACGAGACTTGAATTCGATCATGTACATCCCATTTACAAAACCATCCCAGCTGCATCGCGCGGATATATATATATATATATATATAACTTAATATCACTTAAAGTGTACGTTCAAAAGACAGATTAATGGGTTTGGTTATATATTTTGTTAAGTGTATGGATTTGATGGTATATTCATACGTATAGGGTGGTCGATAGATCAAGATTAATAAATTAAGGATTAAAATAGGAATAAGATGGTGCAACCACCAAAACTAAAAACATCACTCTCCATTAACAACAGAATTCTAGTGAAGTGGACGCAAAGTTTCCCTACCTCTTTTTATTCAATTATCTCGATCTCTCTATTATATCTTCCATAACTTCCTTTACCTTTCATAGTGTGTTTGTATATATTTGCATGCATGTGGGTTTAGAATTAATTAGGGTTTTTGTAAAATTAACCAAAATTTAAAAAACATTAATAAAAATATTCAATGGAGATGGAAGAAGGATTGGTTGTAAGGGGGAGGGTGGAGATCGATATGCGGCGGCCATTCAATTCAGTAAAAGAGGCTGTCATGTTATTCGGAGAAAAAGTCTTGGCCGGAGAAGTTTATGCCGGCCAGAAGCTCAAACAGGTTTGCATATCATCATTGTTTCTATATCTTTCTTTGGTTTAATGGTCATGGTGGCATTGTTAGATATACTCTATCTTATGCATTATATGTTTTATTCGATCAATTGCACGAATGCGCGCAATTATACCTATGGACGGGTCATTCCGACACATTTATACACATACATATATGCTTTAAAGACATACAGTATATACCAAGACGGTACATGAGACCGAAGGGTTCTCACCCACTTACCCTTTAGAGACATATACTCGTATATATTTACACATATATGTTCTAAATTAGAAAGTTGTCAAAATTGCATGATATATATACTGCATGCAGCGGAAATTAACAAAACATATGATTTATTTTTACTATTTTAAGCCTTTGTTGCAAAAAACTATCGACTTCTAATTTATTTTCACCATATATTAAGGGTTATCATGAAAAATTAAAGTTAGAATCGATTAAAATCGGCCACATTGAACTTGAACATCGTAATTATGTACACGCGATTGTGTTATAAATTCTTCAATTAAGTTTGGAAGATCGAATTTGTTTCTGGCTGTCAAAATGAACTAGTTAATAAGATTGAGAGAACTAGAACCTATTGGATTTATAGAAAACCAGAGATATAAGTGACGTACCAATTGTCCGTAACAGTAAGTACATTAATGTTACGGACAATTGGTAATTTGTTCTTCGGTTTGTAATAACAATGACTCTCGGTACGTACATTTGTATATTTAGTTCAAACAAAAGCTTCAACATGCTAAAAAGATTACTCAACTCGATACATTTTCACTATATACATTTTTACGTACGGTACGTCATTTACTACAAATTATATATCTTGACGTATAGACCGAGACCGTATTAGAAAGGGAAAAGAACCAGCAATACCGTACAAAAGTCGGAGCGATAGCAGCAGAGCTCGAAGAGACAAAACAGACCCTGGAGAAAGCAAAAGAGGACGACACATGTATGGCTTACTACCTTGCGTCGCTCAAGCAAGAGCTTGAAGAGACGAAATCTGAGCTCAAACAACTGAAGTCGAGAAGAGAACCCTCCTATCATCTCATGAAACAGTTATCACCCGTTGATAGGGAGATAGAAGAGATCAAGATCATTGAAAATAATACAAATAACTCCGAAATAAACCATCCAGAGATCGAATTAGAAAGCGACGATGAAGACGACGACGACTACATACGCTTGGAAAAGAAGAGATCGGTGAAGTTTGCTAGTCCTCCTTCTTTAACCAAAGTTATGGTCGTTGAAGCTCCCAAAATGCAAGAAACAAGTCCTTCATCACTCAAGAAGAAAGCACAAAGAAAATCCCTTATTCCTTCACTTGGTGGGATTTTCTCTAGAAAAAAAGGTGGTCAATCCCTAAAGACATCCAAATCTTTCAAATAAAGAATTGTTTTTTTTTTTTTTAAAAAAAAAAAATTTCAAAATCACTTGTTATGGTTTTGATCATCATATTACGATGGATCCATCTATTAGGGAAGTGATATCCGTACCATTTCTTTTGATAAATGTACCACAACTGTGTATTACTACTGACTTATACAGTCAACTATATAAATTGTACATTATGGTACATTCATAAAAATTGATGGTACGAATATCACCTCCCCATCTATTATGTTAAGGGCCCAATAACTGAAGATTGTTACAAAAGTTATTTTAGTCAACGCTAATATGTCATGTTATTGCTTTGTTGCCAAATGCCAAATTAATGTTTTAATTAGTTGTTCTAGATTTGTTTGGTTATATATAGAGTTTTATACAATTCCCATGTAATAAGAGTTTGTGGTGATTAATGTATACAAGATCACATGTTGAAACTTTATTTTTTTTATCTTCTATATTATATAAGAAACACCTCTTAGAAGTTATGCTCTTGCGAGGTGTTGATCGATGGCTATTTGGCAATATAAGCACATGGTGTAAGGTTAGTCCTTTTATTATTTTCTCTTTGAAGGACCTCTGGAAATGCACAAATTAATATATCGAGATTGGATCGGTAAGGCTATAAAGGCGCTCAAAGGTATAGTCTTCGTTACTTGTCGTTGGTTATGAAAGGCTAAGAATGATAATTAAGAGATTTGTCAATGTTAAAGTTAGTGTGGAGAAGGTTTTTCATGTTATAAAAACAAGTAGTTTTATGGTATAGGTGTAAAAGCAAGCATTGGTCGGTTAGTTGGGATAATTGGAACAATTTCAATATAATGTAAGTACGTATTGTATATGTTGGCCTCTCCTCGATTGAGGAGTTTGAAATGTGTGAATAAAATTTAACTTAAAAAAAAAAATGTTTGGATATCCCCTCAAATAGTCAAATTATTAAACCACCAAAATTTTTAAACTTTAAGGATTAAATCATTATAAAAAAAAATATTTTTAAGGATTGAAACGATAAAACATAGAATGACTTATTACGAAAATAGACACATAATGACCAGACCACTAAAATAATATACTTTATACTTATCTGTTGTGTTGTTAACTCTTACAATCTATCGAGTTTGGTGTAAAATAAATACTCTTTATTTAGATGGTAAGAACATAATTTTAAAGGGAATTTAAGAAAACTATTTCTTTATCTAAAACTAGAATTTTACGGGTCGCGCTTCGCTGCGGGCAAAAATTGATACCTTGCCACCACTTGTCTTCTTGACGTTGTAATGGTTTATGAAAAGAAACTGGATCATTAGGTTCAGGTGTTGTTGAATACCAGATATCAGTGGTGGTGAAATCATGTAGTAGTTCCTGAGATATCAGATCATAAACTCAAATATTATTGGGACTCGACTCCATATTGGTTTATTTAGTATTATTGATTGATGGTGAGAATATGAAGATTGAAAGTAACCAGAGGCATGTTGTCTAGTTTACGAAGAGCAGGAAGGTTGACAAAAATATCCAATCTTTGCCTGCATCTCATTCTCTAATGTAACATGATTGTAAAAGTTTCTTACTAATATCCATGTAAGTTTTTACTTAATGTGTCAAATTTGACCCATATACTTAGACATGGTCAATTCTGGTTATGTTATATATAAAATTTGATGTTAGTTTAATACAAAATTTTGTAAAAAACTAACATCAAATTTGACACATTAAGTAACGCAGAACATGTTTTATTTAAGCGTATCAGTTATTATCTCTATTGGCAAAGACGTATCCAATTGCGACATCCGACATCGGGGCTATTGCTAACACTCAAAATAGCTTCGGTTTCTTTTGCCTCTGCAGAATATTATAAGCTCATAATCTGATATATATATATATATATAAACAAAAAGTGTCAT
Source organism: Asclepias incarnata (assembly GCA_025447715.1). Classification (NCBI taxonomy): domain Eukaryota; kingdom Viridiplantae; phylum Streptophyta; class Magnoliopsida; order Gentianales; family Apocynaceae; genus Asclepias; species Asclepias incarnata. Next base: position 5,952 of record JAOEHQ010028050.1, read on the forward strand.
GTAAGGATAGACCAAAAGTGGCATTTCAAACCACCCTAGTAAGGCCAGCTTCCCACTTGTTGTATATATAATTGTAACATGAATCGACGATTCAATTAGTAAGTTGTAGATCAACGACTCTAATAAAAACTTCCGTTTCATCTAACTTCCAGACAAATAGCACCTCAACTCGAGACAAAAAGCTAAAAGCAAGCAGAAACTTATTATGCGAAGTAAGTATTAAGCTTGCTTTTTATCTACTTATTATAAACTAACGCCACCCGTTTCATCAGGTAAGGTGAAACTATGGAATGAAGTTCTTACATTTATGCCCTCAAACAGCTTACTTATATCGTTTTCTATAGATTTACTCCCTTGAGGTTTTTACTCTTTATCATTCACCTTTGCTTGGTGAATTTTCTTAAAACTATCACTTAACTTAGGCCTGTCGTCTAACTCGACAATCTCACAAATGCCATAATGTGAACCCATCTAACAATTTGTTGTCGATTACCAGTCTTATCCTATGGCCAGAACTAACAAATACATAGATTTACTTATACACTTACAAAACAGTTAAAAATCCTTCAGCCTTCTTTCATGTGTTCAATTCGATCGTATCATCAAAATTCTTGAAGTGAATTCATACACACACCAAATCCTGCAATACAACGAATTCTAAAAATAAGTTAGCCCCATCAATGCAGCTTCCTTAAAGATAAAGGAAAGGAACGCCTACTGCCGTCTTCCACGGGTTTTGGGCCATAATACCTCGACGGTATATGAGGGAGGTTAAGATATATAAAGCCTTACCCCTACCAAGGTAGAGAGGCTGCTTCCAGGTTCTACCTAAATGATAGAAAAGGACCCCCGGCCTTTGCATGGGGTACAACATTATGCTCACACTATATATAAAACTAATATAGCTCACAAACAATAAAATAATTCAATATATCGATAAAAGCTTTCCCCTTTAAAAAAATTTCACTGATCAATATACCATAAGCAAGAAAGAGATCTTCATAAAGATAACATAATACATATATTTTATTGAACGACAAATCTACTCCTACTCCTAAATTACCCGAACACCACTGATAAGAATCCGGATTGTAACAGTTCAAGCAACAACAACAACAACAACAACAGTACCCAATCCCTATCGGAGCGGGGTATGGGGGAGGTAAGATGTAGACAGTCTTGCCTTTACTCGAAGGTAAATAGACTGCTTCCATAAGGACCTCCGGCCAAAGGGGGAAGAATAATAAAGTGTAAGGGGTAGGAAAACATACCTGGCCGTCGAGTATCGCATAGCTACATAACGGATAGATTATAGAAACAGAAAACATAAGACATAAAAGCATATCCAACATAACATTACAGATAAGTGCTTAATTGAGCATATTAAGGAGCAGCATAAAACGTATGGGAGGCATACATACTTATAGTAGATTATACTATGAAATGCCTAAGGTCTGACGATCCCATATAAGATAACAAGTACTACTCAAGCTATATTACAAATTAAGGTTAGGACATCTAACTGTAAAAAGCAACCCCCCAAAACCCCTACAAGGGTTACTTACCGCCCGAATTCTACTAAACTAACCCTAATATTATATATATTTGTATATAACATCAATATTTTTTTTTTAAACTTCATTATTTTACAGATGGAGATCTTCTCAAGTTGAAGCAACTTAACTAGTCAAGTTGGAAGATCTTCAACCCTTTAATTAAAATTAAGGGTCAAGATCTTGATTTTAATCCAAGGGATGAGGATTCTTTAACTTGATTTCTCAAGTTACTTCAACTTGAGAGGATCTTTATCCCTATTTTACTCATATCAAAATTACAAGTTTATAGGGTACCACTGTTTGGTTATTTAACATAATATAATAAGTTTACATACATATACATATGGATAAATGCTTGAAATGCTAACGTATTATTCTATTTGTGCATAGTTGAACAATGAACTTTTTTATTAACCTAGTGACCTAACGAACTTTTAAAATTTGTTCACATATATGTATCGTATTTTATTATTATTATTAAACTTTCAATTATTGCTTAAAAATGGCCGTGAACTTTCAAAGTTTGTTCACGGTCATCAAACCTAAATTTTTTTAATAATTCTATATCTACAAATTTAGAAAGTTTAATGACCAATTCTGAACAATTTTGAGAGTTTGATGATAATAAAAAAATATATACGATATGAATATGTGAACAAGTTTGGAAGTTTGTTGGGCAACGACAAAGGTAATAAAGCAATTGACCAACTGTATACAAAATGAAAATTAAAAATACACTGACATTTCAAGCCTTTATCCAACATGTATATATTAAACGAATGATCTCACATTATTTTTCTCTCTCAGTCCATATATATAAATTTTGAGAACTTGTTAAACTATAAACCTATATAGCATGGTACCCGCACGTTGCGTCGGATACAATTTACACCTGCGCGTTGCTAGAATCAAGAGATTGACTAAAAATGTGGAAGTAATTTGATGTGGAGGATTGTGGTTGTCAATTTACCGTAAATAGTTTGGTAAAATATGGAAGTAAGTTGGTGGAAATAAATATGGAATGGCCAATGGGGGTTGGTGGGAAAGAGGGCAATTTTGACATTTTACATGTTCAAAATTTGCAACATTCAACAGGGAAGGACAATTTTTAATAAGAAGTATAGATAAACTTGATAAAATAATGAGAAGTCTATATACATACAATTCACCTAAGCATGTAACTTGTTGCTATAAACCACATTATTCATGCCCTTATATAAATTATAAGAATGTCGGCACCTATAAAAAGAAAGTTGCATCACTATTGAGGCTGTGGAAAAATCACCATTTTTTATTATATGTATAAGCATATAAAAATTATATGTAATCATTAAAATTTCATATTTATAAATGCGTATGACTAGTAATAATAATAACTCTGTAGTTACAAGTGTTAAATTTTTCAATATTAAAATTCTGGAGTTTGAAAATTGAATATGTAGTCAATTTAATCATACTTACATATGTTAATTTGTCAAAAAAAAAATTAGCATGAAGCTTCTAATCGATTTTTAACATTTTTTTCTAGTGATCGACAATTAAAATTCTAATCGGTTAAATTTTGCGCGAATCTATTACCAACTACATTTATAAGTGCATAAAAATGTTATATTTTATCAGAGTTTAAAATGTAACAGTTTTGTACAATATATATAAATGCAAACAAACGATCAAAAAATAACTGAAATGTGTAGAAAAATATGTGTAAAAGTAAATATTTGCTCTAGGGGATAGGTTAAGTTTGCATTCAATATATATAAGTTTCTGATAAAGTACTTTCGAATTGAAGATCATATACATTATACTTCAGTTTTGAATGAGTTTTAATAGACCCATTTAACTCACTTTTTTACATATTTTTATAAACAAGTTAAACAATATATATCGATATGTACATATTTTATAATTTTTCCTTCCGTTAGTAATCTAAACTAGCCGTTTAAAATTTAAAAATGAAAAAATATATATCATTTTGGCTCAAATCGACAATTTTTGGAAGAAAAATAAATAAGATTTTTTTTGAAAAGAGTCAAGAAATCTGGGACTCAATATCACAAATGAATGCATGTGCACTATGTAAAATGAATACAAGTTAAATGGAATTTATCTAATGCACCGAAAATATCTGATAAAAAAAAGTGCTTACCCATTCTATGGTATCAGTTCCGTTTTGCATTTTTTATGCCTGAACTTGGCCCGTTTTGCACTTTCAGGCACTAAACTCAAAAAATTACATTTTTCGTCCTTGAACTTGGCCCTAAACTTGGCCCGTTTTGCACTTTCAGGCACTAAACTCAAAAAATTACAAAAAACCCTAAAGTGGCATTTTTTTTGCACTTTCAGGACATAAACTCAAAAAATTACAATTTTAGGCCTAAAGTTGGCATTTTTTTCACTTTTGGTCCCCACGTGAGAAACACGTGAGGGTATTTTCGTCTTTTGTAAATCTTCTTCCCCATCTAATGATATAAACACAGATTTCAAAACCAATTTACATATCAAAAATTAGTTTATACAATAAGCTTTCTTCTTTTAGCAATTTGTCATGGATTGTTTACAGTACTATACTAAAGGAGAATTATGGCTGATGTTAGAAAATGTAAGACGATATGTGTTTACAGTAAAGATATATAGAAACGTCTTCTCTAATTGCTTTATAATTACCTTTACCTTTATATGTGTTTACAGTACAAATATATAGAAACATCTTCTCTAATTGCTTTATAACATTTGGTATGACAAATGGATCGGCCTGAAGTTAGAGATAGAGTTTGGTCATCATTGGGTTTGGGTCAATTTGTGATGAAAAGAAATTTGGGAAGAAAACAGAGGAGGGTTTAACATAGGGTGGCCGGAAAATATGGTGGTGGTGATGAGAAGTGATGGCGGCGGAGGAATGACCGGAGATGGCTACCACCATTAAGAGCGGGGTTGGTTTCTCCTCTCTCCCTTTTCACACACTCACTGTGTGTAACTTTAGACAAGATTACATACTTGTTGATGATGATGATGATGATGATGATGATGATGATGATATTAGGATGATGATGATGATGATAATGGGTGCAAATCTGGGCTGGGATGATGATGATGATGATGGGTGCAGATCTGTGTTTATATCATTAGATGGGGAAGAAGATTTACAAAATACGAAAATACCCCCACGTGTTTCTCACGTGGGGCGCGGGGACCAAAAGTGCAAAATAATGCCAACTTTAGGCCAAAAATTATAATTTTTGAGTTTAGGTCCTGAAAGTGCAAAACGGGCCAAGTTCAGGGACGAAAAATGTAATTACCCTAAAAAAAAGTGCTTACCCATTCTATGGTATCAGTTCCGTTGCTTTTCATTATCACTAGCAAACAAATATAAAAAAAAAATAAGAAAAAAAGTGGTAGGGTCATTAACTTGTTTACTAACGTATATGTCACTAATTTGATAAGCTTAAAATATACTTGAAAATTTGATGCTAATATATGGATTTTATTCATTCTCTCTGTTAATCTAAACTTTTAATTTGTCATTTGTCATCACTAGATTTTTAGGCATGTATGTAGGTTTATGAAATTAATCACATTTATCATTTTTCTAACTTGTTTTTGTTTTCTAACGAGCAGATTATGCCCACGTGTTATCGCGGGTATCTTTTTTTCCTAACATAAAAGGCAGTTGATCGTAATATAAGGCTTATATTAAAGTAAACAATAAAACTTTGATAACAATTATATAATGTTATGTTGGAACATAAACTTTTATCAATGCAAATAATGACACTTTGATAATGATAATATAATGTCTTACCAATAGTTACATTAACCAAAATAGTTACACTTTGATACCATTTATATAATATCTTACTATATATGAGATAACGATATAACATATAATAATCCGCAAAACTAAAAATTCACTATTTAGTGAATAGGAAATCGTCTCACATGGCACTAAAATATATACTTGTAATAGTAGGTAATGTATTTTTGTTTGTGTTTCCATATTCTAATAACTAATTGATATCACCATTTTATAAACGTGTAATTGTTTATGTTTTGAGATATTTTAGACAAAAAATGTGTTCTCAATCTGAAAAAAAATTGTTTTAATGGTTTATAATTTTCTGTATAGTCGGTTGATAACAACATTAGTGGTCTTCTTGAATCGTATGCTATGTTAACCAGATTGTATAAACAAATTAAGATATTTTCAACAATCAGTAACTGGGAAACACTTTGATGAATTACAAAAAGGTTTATGAAAAACTATGTGTATTTAACAAGAAATTATGTCTTCATTTTTCTTATTTCAATCTAATTACTTCTGCAGTAATATTATATTATAATGTAATTGTAATTGTAATTATAATTATAATTAAATATGCATATAATTTATAATTAATTTTTTGAAACGGAAAATATTAGTTATTATTGGTTATATTTTCTCAAGTTAGTAATTAAACGTGAATGTATAGGTTTAACTCTGAGACCATTACAGAGACAAAGCCTCTGACCATTACATAATAACACGAGGTATTATTTTGTAATTAAATGCATATAAAAATTATTGAAATTCAAATAACAATATATCGACAGATGTAAGCTAAACAGGAATCGGAATCTAAACTACTAGTACCCACCCATTTAAAACAATATTAGAAATATTTTTAAAACAAAAAATTTGAAGTTTAAGTAAAGAAAAGGGTCATTATCTTCGAGAACTACCATTAATTAATTACTCAATTATTATTGAAAATAAAATAAACCAATAAACAGAAAACAGATGACGAGTAGATAGGGCGATGGGAAACGTGACTTATATTTATTCAATTAAATATAGTTTCAGAAAATTTACTTGGACTACAATTAACAATGTTATGACCGATGTTGATGGAAACAGGATTAGATCGTGGTATCAATTGTAGAGCGAAGCAAGGTAGTATAGCTTGGGAGGATTGGTTTAAGTTTAATGTAACTTGATGTAATTTTGTAAATTTTGATGCTATTCCGTAATTGCGGAGTAGCATGATACATATGTGAATAATACTTACTTGTCAAAAAAAAAGATCGTTGTATCATTTGGTGGACACATTTAGAAGGGGTAATCAAGTCGATCGCGACTCATAAAATAATCGAAGCAGAGTTGGTTAATTCGAGTTGAGCTCGAGTATCAAAATGCTTAGTTCGTTAAACTTGCAAGTTTTTTCAAGCTTGTCATTTTACAATTTTATCTTTACATGTATGTATTGTAACATCATTATAGTATCATCTAATTAATCAAGTCATCTAATATATATGAGTCGAGTCGAGCTGAATAAAATATTTAGTTGAATCGAGTCAAGCCGGAATTTATCAAGTTCATTATATTAGTACTTTCCTATTGTTAAATTGATTGTCGAGTATGCTTGAGTCGGGCTCAAACGTTTCAAATAGTTACATGGTCTCGAGCTTGAGTCGAGTTTTGGGCAGCAAGTTTAATAATTGAATCAAGCTCGATCTAGACATTATATTAGCTTGACTCGATTCAATTACACATTCTTTTACTGTAACTGCTTTGTGATTTATGAGTCACTTTGGAACATTTTGTTGGAAATAAGTCACGGGTTCGAATCCGTTCTCAACTTGTTGATGATGGGTAGGTATATCTATCATCTATCATATCTATATGTATTGATTGAAGAATAGAATAGACAGATAAGGCATATTAATATATTATTGAACAGTGGTAACGTGTTTGTATAAAGTGAGTTTTAATTTCTGTGATAATGACGAGGTCGAGGTGTCATTGGAGGAGTAAATATGACCATTAATAATTTAATATCCAAGATAACGATGGTCATTCTAATTGGGTGTTGCTATTTAAACACCCATCACACACTCTTTACACGTCCCGTATATGTATACGGGGCGTATACACATGCATTAATTAACGTGTGTCAAAAAAAACATTTAATGCGCCTATTTAAACGGGCCGTATACTGTTATACGGGCCGTGTAAATGGTGTGTAAATAGAATGCATTAATTAGGTGCATTGTCAGAGAATCAGAGGTGTCATTCTCTTCTTACACGCCCCGTATAACATAATACGGGGAGTGTAAAAAAT
>JAOEHQ010028082.1:0-24436 GCA_025447715.1 Asclepias incarnata
AAAGAAGCTGGAAAATGAAATATCAAATTATAAAGACAATTTCCACATACCGTGTGACTTGGCTTTGAAAAAGATGGCGTCCTTATCTGAAAAGTAAGAATATCCTTTATCTTTATATCAAATTTTATATATCCTATTGTTATATTAAGATCATTTATAAACTATGAATCTATTTTTGTCTTAACCATCTTGTATACATTGCTAGGATGGAGCGTATTGTTTTTAACCTTCTTCGAACAAGAGATATATTGATGCGTAATTGCAAAGAGTTCAATATTCCTACTGATTGGATGCTTGATTCAGGAATATTGAATAAGGTTTGCTCATTCTGAACCAATTTGTCTGTCATTTCTTTCACAATATCACTATATGTCTATATCGAATGGTTCATGTCTTTTTCTCAAACCGGTCAAATATACTTTAGCTAAAGACAGAACGGGTTAAATAAGTTAAAAAGGTTGAAAGTTGCCAAACTCTATGTTCAATGCGTACAACCTTCTAAATCTTTTTAATTAAATGATTACATCTTTGTTAAATGTTATACTATTTTTCCATCTTACTGGCAAACTACTAATATACTAAGAAGTTTGAAAAAAATGGACAAAAAGGGCTCATTCTGAACCAATTTGTCTGTCATTTCTTTCACAATATCACTATATCACCAAGTGGTTAGAGGTGGGAATTTCAACACATTTACTAAATCGAATGGTTCATGTTTTTTTTCTCAAACCGGTCAAATTAAACTTTAGCTAAAGACAGAACGGGTTAAAGGAGTTAAAAGGGTTGAAAGTTGCCAAACTCTTTGTTCAATGCGTACAACCTTCTATATTAAATGATTACATTTTTGTTAAATGTTATACTATATTTCCATCTTCTTGGCAAACTGCTAATATACTAAAAAGTTTGAAAAAGATGGACAAAAAGGGTCGTGGGTCAATGTGAAGACAACTTGTTTTTCATCGTATTGGCCGTTGCCACCTTTATTGAAGATATTCAGTCGTTTAGTGCTGAAGAATGAATGAATTATTCATAATCCCATTGCAGATCAAGTTGGGATCAGTTAAGTTGGCAAAGAAGTACATGAGAAGAGTTGCTACAGAACTTCAAACTAAGGGAACATCAGAGAAAGATTCTTCAATGGATTATATGCTCCTTCAAGGAGTGAGATTTGCCTTCCGTATTCATCAGGTTTGTCATATTTATCACATATTTGCTACAATAATGTGAATTATACCACTTTACATGTTATATAGTTAGTTACACAAGATACAAAAGGAGTAGAGGTGTCAAGATGGTGGGTTTGGGCCAATTGGGTGATGGGTCAAAAGTCAAAACAGGTAAAGTTTGAATGTAAGTTGAAAGGAAGGATGTGATGACCTGCACACACTTTTTTTTATCAAGTTAATGCATTAAGATAATTACAATTCCTATATTATTACATTCACAATATAACATTTTGAATAAAACAATTTAGGATGTTTATTAATTAAGATTACAGCTTTGGGAGACTTTTGACCCGTTTGAGATAAAATCAAAAAACATAACCGAAGTCAATCTGTTAATAAGCAAATGAGACGAAATTGCCACCTCTATCATGCACTTTCGATTGTAATTCTTTACTAAATGCACATACATTAACTTTGTACACGTCTGTCTACTAAATGCAGTTCGCTGGAGGATTTGATGTGGATACAATGCATGCATTCGAGGAGCTTCGCAATGTTGCTCTGGTTTTGAACAAAAAGTAGGCTGAAAGGAGGATTTTTTTATTTATCTTTTTTTGCAGCAGGAAGTAAGGATTTATTGTACCCGGTGTTATTAATTAAAAGTTAGTTTTGCTAACAAGGAAAAAGGGATAGAAGTGCAATCTCCTGTTATCACAAGTAACTAAAATATATATAAATATGTATGTATCTGGCGTCAAGATTAAATTGACCCTTGCTTTTGACATTGTGTTTTGAATTTCGTTAAACCCTCTTTCTGATTACTATTATCTTTTGAAGTGGATTTGAGAGAGAATCAGAGAAACTGACCGGGATATTTACTAATACAGCCATCTCTTTTTTGCATCTTTTAATTAGTTTTATATGTTATGACACAGTTGGGTGATAATTTGAACCAATCAAATCTAAATTCACTTTCGCGTGTTTTCTATAATTAATAGTTATCCCAAAAAACTGATGATGTATGAATCGGACTAGTTATCGCATTGAAAGGAGCATTCTTTATCTCCTACTAGCATTTTACCATGGAAATTTTATTTTATCCGGCGTAATTTTACTTTAGTAGTGTCAATTATTTCCGTTACGCATCAATTAGAGCTTTAGAGGAAGTGGCGTTGATATTGATTAGGCATGGTGAGTCACTATGGAACGAGAAGAATCTCTTTACTGGTTGTGCTGATGTGCCATTGACAAAAAAAAAAGATGTGGAAGCAGCAGTCCAAATGTTATAGATTATAGATATTTGAATTGAGGTTCTTAACAGGTACTTGAACTTACGACATAATATCATCAGGCCAAATGTTATTTGCTTTAGCAAGCCGGATCTTGATCCACCAAGTATGCAAACATTTTATCATCTTCTAAACATGAACTTATTTATGAACAAGAACTTTTCTGGTAACAGAGCTTGTAGACTTGTAGTTACCAGAATTTCTTATAGTCAATCATCCACCATTGATCTTTCGCTTGGCCAATACCTCTTCCTCGCCAACTTTTTTTAGAGTTTGTAGTGGTTCCATTCCCGTCGTCGAGATTAGGTATAGCTTTAGACTCAATGCAACTTTCTACTCGATAAAGAGCAATCTTCTTTGCGTCATCTTCTTTCATCCTTTCTGCGTATTTCTTGATGTCAAATATTTCTTCATCTTTTCCACCAAATGCAGACTCGAGTTCATCCATGGAAAATAAGTTGTCCATGATGGTCTTCGTGTTTGGATCGTCTGCATAAACGAATTTCACTTTGTTTGCAGTCTTGGGCTCTAGAAAAGGCTTTACAATCTACAACACCACCATGTTTACATGATACACCAGTTAATAAAAGGATCTTGTTAGTTTTATAAAAATTCATATTAATCTTGAATTTAGCAAGTACTGGTTTTGACATCACAAGTCAAAGTCACCTTTTTTTGTGTGAAAATTAGGATATATGTGTAAAGAGGTGTGTGTGATAATAAATCAAATGTACCTTATAAAATGGCTCAAAGAATTTGGGTGGGTTGTACATAATTGCTAAGCCAAGCCTCTCCGGATATTGATCTTGTAAGATAAAAGCGGTTTCCTTTGTTGACTTGATCGATATGTTGGACAACTTGAAGCCATCAAAATCAATCAACCAAATCATCTGTTCTTGATCCGAAGGCAGATTCAATATTGCATTTTCCATGCAATATACCAAATACTTTACTTGCTCTCTTATTGACATTGAGTTCTGTAATCAAAAGTCAACTAAACAAGTTCATGCCTAAATACTTGTGGAACATCAGAACATCAGGTTCCACACCAACGACCCTTGGGACCGACCTGCATAAGCTGCAACATTAAGTTGCCGTTGAAGGGATGCTATTTCTTGAGACAAATGAGCTTCACGTCCTCTTAAACCACTGGTTGTACTGGCAGCTGTATACATTGCGCCCAGTGGATTGCCAATAACTAGGGCCCACTGAAGGTCCTGTAGATATGATTGACAAAGTTTGTTGTAAAGCACTCAGGCATGACAGGTGCTTGTTCTTCATATTCCCGGAACTGCTCTGGACTTGGCTGAAGAATCACAGCTTGCATCTATAGAAATTGAAATTCAATCGTTATATAAACAGATGATAATTCTCTACAGAGGTGACAAAGTCAACCTATTTACTAATGAAGGGGTCAATTCAAATAATTTTTGCATATATATCAGGACAAACAGGTATAATTAAAAATTAGCTACAAAGAATACAGGCCAAAAGAGACCAAAGTATATTTTTGATGCACAACACCTCCTAAATTTTATTTGAAAAACAACAGATTAAGACTGAAACAATAAAACGTGTGTAATAGGATTTGACATACCATCCTTCATTATTAACAGATCAGTTGTTGGATAAAAAGTTTTATCAGCAATCGATCCATATTAACCTGTTTCAACTTGTTATCCAACCCACCCATGCCATCCTTTTTCTCGCATTTGCAAATGACAGAACCCACCTGTGAACTGAGTCTATGAAATGCGTGCAATGCAAGATAAAAATGAAGGACAAACTCCTTAGGACCACGGTTATCTATCGAGGTGTGACACCTTACAGTACTTCAGTACCAGCTACAAGATATATTACAATATTTCTTTAACTATATAAGGGAATAAATATTTGAAACTTACCCTTTTTAGAAATTCCATCTGCATTCGTTGGTAGGTAGAAGTATCACATCATACCATCCTGTGACCACATATAGAATTAAGAACAGTAATATATATTAATATACACATGCAAACACACATTGATAATAGAATTAAGAAGCTGTTTCGGTTTGTTCCTCCCAGGTGCTGTAGAGCTGCGCTCGACATTCCTCAAAAAAGCAAAGGCTCGAAAACTCGAACATATTCTTTTACTGACTCAAAGCTTCTTGGAACACATTGCAGCTCCGCCACCTCTGAATGTCCAAAAATTTCAAGTTTTTTTTTATTAAACGATAAAAGTGATGTCCACCACAGACACTAAAATAAAAGCCGGAATACAACATGACTACTAAAAGGGAAGCTGTTACAACTTCTTCACTTACAAATGGTCATTAATGATAGGAATTGCATGATGACGTCATTAAGCAATTGCATGATGATGTCATCAATAATCAGGAATCTATAATGGTCATTAATGATCTCATTGGTATCAATTTCCCCTATTTCAGTAAAACTTTTACAACTCCTTAATTGTTTTCTTCCCAAATCCTACCCTAAAAATTATCCACACTGAATCACTTATACTTTAAACCTCCTAATGTGACCACCATAAGACCATTTGTAACCATTAACCTTTTCACCTATACTTTTTCCTGCCACATCAGCATCACCTTCTCACATCTTCCACCTTCTCTTTTTTTCTCCTTAACCATTCACCTTAAAATTTAATACTCAACTATACCTCACAATACCCCACAATATATCCAATCAAAATCAAATAAAACATAACAAATAATATAAAACAAAAAAAAATAAAATTGGACCCACTATTCCTTTTTCACCTAGGTGAACCATATCAGCTATCCTTCTTCACCCACCCCTTTCACTTATACCCCTTAACCATTCACCTTCTCATCACCTCTCTTCACCCACCCCTTTCACCTTCCCCTTACAAATGGTTAAGAGTCATGTGATGTTAAATTAAAACAATCTTTCTTCCAGGTTCACCTAAATAAAACTCCGGATAGCACAATACAACTCCTGCCACTGCATTGCAGCTCTGGCCACCATCAACTACCATTGTATTACTCCGAAACAGACACTACTTATGTGTTGTTAAACATTAATGATAGGATGTGGCAACAACTCACTTTTTATAGATAATAATAATGATAGTTAAACACGCGACACAGAAGTAGCATTAAAAAAAGATTACCATCTGTATCCCCAATGATAACCATCCGAGTGCAGAAAAGATAGAACCTACCATGTATTGCCAACATTAAAAAGAGATTACTATCTGTAACTCACTAAGATAGAACCAGCATATATGCAATTAAGACCTTATACATTTAAGAAAAAGCATACCAACCGTGCAAGAAGACATTGAGCCCAAATTTGACAATCACAAGATCCAAAGTTGATGAAAGGGTTGATTGCTAAGAGTGGGGCAAGGAGAGCATTGTGTTTAGCAAACACTTAAGCCTCATTTGTCCTGCCTCCCTAGCAAGAACTATATAAACACCATAAACCTAACAAGGAACGGTGATCATATAGAACACGCAGGTTCAATAATACCTTGAAAAATACAAAAGTGGCCATCCAAGGGTAAGCAAGTCATGATAAGAACAGCACATCACTTGAACATAACAACTCGAGTTTGATCTTGCATACTTAGTAACTTGTATGCATCCTTGGCATAGGTTTTGCACTCAACTAGTCAACTTTATAAACCCAACTAGCATTATGTACCCCTTTAACTTTCATAAGCTTTTCAGGTCTGTTTTCTAGAAAAACCTGTGCTACCACCTTTATTAATAATCTGTAACTTCAGGTACTCCTCTTCTAGCCCCAAAACAAGAACATTGCAGGGAGACTTTTCAAGAAGTATATCAGATAGAAACCGGATCTCGTTCTTGGCAAGTTTATCTTTTCTGATTGGAATTAAAGGAATTGGAGGTGGACGCATGAAGGGTTTATGGTTTAAGTGTAGGTAGAACAAGTCTTGGAGACGAAAAAGAAAAAGAAATTATTGTGAGTTTGAGTGCTCTAAGAAGGGAGATGATGACTAGAATGAAAACAAGAGAAAGGATCACTTTTCTTTTGGCAAGTCCCATGGCTTGGATGCAACAGTGGTCTAGGAGAATGAAGTTGATGTGACATTGTTAGTTAATGAAGCTGAGGTATGCTTTTTGCTTTTCCCTTTGAACAGCTAACTGAAGGTGGAAGGGATTGAAGGGGGTCATTGGAATTAAAAGAGGTGTTTGTTAACGAGTTTAGAGGTGTTGAGTTACCTTCTGATGGCCCCGTTCTTCCTCACTTACTCTATGCGGATGATTGTATGATTTGGGGGGCTGGTCTTTTGATAACATTAAAGCTGTATTATGCTCGGGGCTGAAAATTAATATGGGAAGTCAAGTCTCTTCGGCATTGGTGTCGATAACGGGGATTTTAAAATTATGGCTGAAATGGTTAATTGTTGAATGGGTACTCTGCCGTTTATCCATTTGGGGATCCCAATCGGTGCTAACATGAATAGAGTCGCCAACTGGAATTTCTTATTTGAGGTGTTCGAAGATAGATTGGCTAGGTGGAAAGGGGCTGTTGTATCCATTGGGGGCAGGGTAACGCTAATTAGAGCTGTTTTACAAAGCCTACCTACTTATATCTATCTTCAAAGCCCCGAGTAAAGTCATTGATGGGCTGGAAGCTATAATGAGGCGGTTTCTATGGAGTGGCTCAAATGAGAACAACAAAATTAACTGGGTCTGTTGGGAAAGAGTAACGTCCCCTGTTAAGAGGGGGGGGGGGGTTTGGGGATTGCGAGGCTTAGGGATGTGAACACGGCGTTGTTGGCTAAATGGATGTGGAGATATAGAAAGGAGCAAACGAGTCATTGGAGAAGCGTGATAAAGGCAATTCATGAAGGAAGAAAGAGCTGGTCTCCTGTTCCAGTCAATCAAGCTATCACTTGCAATCGGAAATCGATGGTGAGGCATGTAGATAAGGTAAGAGTTGCTGGAGTGGAGTTAAATGATGTGTTTAAAGGCAAAGTGGGAGATGGGAGGTGTATCAAGTTTTGGACAGATTCTTGGATTAGCAATAAGCCTCTAAAATAGGAGTTTTCTGCGCTATTTAAGTTGGAGAAGGATAAAAGATGTTCTGTGCGAGATAGGTATGATGAGGTGAACAACAAAGTGTAGGGCTGTTGGAATTGGCTAAGGGAACCACGTACCAATGAGGAGTTATATGAGCTGAATTGTCTTGGTAATAAGCTTATGTTGGTACGTTTGGAATGGTGGCAAGAGCAAGGAGTTTTCGGTGAAGGCTGTAAAAGATTTTCTTATGAGCGGGCAGGATTTCTTATAAAATGTCCCAACTTACCTTGAAAGATATGCAACTATTCAAAGCACCATGTTATCATACCATGAACACTAGTGAGGGTCTCTGCATTGTTAATCCCAGATTAAATGGTCAACCATAATATCTACGCCTTTGCGTTACGAGAACAAAACCATAAACCATTACACATTTGTGTTTAATGGGAGTTACAAAGTGCTTTCTAGGTCCATTTACCCTTTTTTCAAAGTGCTTTCTAGGTTGTTTGTTCTTTACTCTGTTTTGCTTTCAGCTTTTGCCTAGAACCTGCAGAAAGAGAACAATTAATTTGAATTAGTATATAAGAATGAGTTAAAGTGGTACTTGCAATATTTGTCCATACAATCTTACAGACACTTTGACCCTATATATACAAACCGAAAGACACCATGAAACAGTGTCTATTCTAACAACTGACTCTAACAGCCAACAACCGACGCCCCTTAATTAAGGTTTATTATACAACTCCTGCAATCTAACCCTTTCACTTGTAGTCAAAATAGCAATCTTAACCCACACTGAAACAGACACTACTTGTGTGTATGTTAAACATTAAGGATAGGATGTGGCTGCAACTCATTTTTCATAGATATTAATGATATTTAAACACATGACACAGAACCAGCGGTATTAAAAAGAGATTACTATGTGTATTCCCAATGATAACCATCCGGGTGCAGAAAAGTGAGAACCAATCATGTATTCCCAACATTAGAAAGAGATTACTATCTGTAACTCACTAACCTAGGACCAACACAAGGTTTTAAAATACGGAAACGAGCCTAAAACATCAAATAAAGAGCTTTTACTAATCATAAAAAGACATTCTAAAACATCAAAATCACATAAAAACTTATCAGTTTGTTTACATCTTTGAAGATCGTGTAATTTCAGTTTGTTTACATCTTAAATATATCCAAAGCATTCATACCAGTGTACATATTTAGTTGCAATCCCACTAAATAAATCTAAATACCTAATAAGCATTATATTATATTATATTATATATACTAAAAAGCAGTGGCGGAGCCAGGAATTTTGGTTAGGGTGTGCCAAAATTAGTGACCGTAAACAGTGACTAAACATCTTTGCAGAAGCTTGATAGGAGTCGTGGAAGTCAAAATTTGATTCTTTACACAACTTGGTATGAAAAAAAAATGACATGTATTTCATGCAGAAGCATGCCTTTTGATTCACATAGGTGTGAAAAAAAATGTCATCATACTCAGAATCCATACATAATATATTGATACGTATTTGGCAATTGAATGTATGACAGTAGAATTATTGGCGGAAAAGAAATGAAAGTTTCAAGATGTCAAGGTCCAAGAATAATGCCTTAAAATCATATAAATTACATCACTATTAACCTGCATTATGACCCCCTAACCGTAACGCAATCACCTAGAAATATCAATGTCGGGTTGGCTGTTTGTAAATAATTTGTAATTAAATTCACACAGGACACCTAACATACCACTCTTAACTAATGAAAACACATATGATGATATGAAAACACAGTAGACACGTGTAGGACACCAATTAACTTTTGAACAAATATACTATGACCCCAAACAATATATGTGTAATATGTATAACCAAAAACTATATTTATGCAATAGAAAACGTGTAATGTGCATGTCTATGTTGAACTACATTGGAAGACACGTGTATCACACTACACATATACAATTGTTATTGTTATATATCTATAATTCTATATAAATGACATTCAAAAGTCTCCACAGAAAACTGAAAACGTCCTAATGTCCCATTCACTTCAAACTTTCTATCCACTATATCATAACTTCTCATATAACAATGTTTTTCTTTCTTTCACATACAATAGACAAATAAGTGTACACATTCAATGAAACAAACGAGCAATGGGAAGGAGGTTACACTTTGCAAATTGAAGATGAAGATCATAACAGAGTAGGTTGGATAGAAAGATAGAAGCTCTGCCTGGTAGAACTAAAATCAAACACCTTGAGTGCATATATTATAACCAAGAAAAGTGTACCTAAAGTTCTTGAAGACATTGCTTTTGGTTGTAAAGTTAGCTTCTTTCTGGTCTTTTTGATGATCAAAACTCAAACTAAAAGGTGTGCTGGGGTTTTATTGGTCACAATCAAAGAAACAAAATGGGTACGTTTTTCATGGGTGTGCCAAATCTTCATATATTCTATGGTGTAACAGAACATACTCTACTACATACTCCTCCTTGTAGGTGATGGGGGTGGGCCGTGGCCAACCCTACCCCCCACACACCTCCGCCCCTGCTAAAAAGCAACTTATGTTTACAACTAACTATGCATAAGGTACAATAAACCTAATACAATCATACTTAATCTATGCTACTATATTTTATAACATGGGAACTGCATCTAATACAACTCTTTAGAACTAAGAAGGGTCCTCAAGATCATCACCACCTGGATATGTTTACAAAACAAAAAAATCCTTCACTATCACTCTCCGTCTCTGAAACAAGAAACCATGGACCAACGTATATGCAATCAAGACCTTATACATTTTATAAAAAGCATACCAACTGTACGTGCAAGAAGACATGGGGCCAAAATTTTACAATCACAAGATCCAAAGGTCATGAAAAGGTTGATTGCTCAATAACTATATAAAAACCATAAACCTAACGGTGATCATATAGAACATGCAGGTTCAATAACAACTTGCAATATACAAAAGTGGCCATCCAAGGGTAAGCAAGCCATGATAAGAACATCTACCAAGCATGTTTACAGTGAAAAACAATATCTGGTTTAGCGTAATTCCATCAACCAAACAAGTCATTTAGAACGGTAACTTACGTTGCTGGTGATCGGATGAGTGGGATCAGAAACTCATACTCTCCACGGCGAGCCGACTGGTCACTAGCACCATGATGAAGTAGCGCGTCCACCACGACAGCGTGCCTCCCGGTATCCCTAATTCCTCTTATAAGCTCACTCAACAGATTCATCAACCTTGCCTGTAAAAAAAATTAAACTAATAAATAACCACAAAATTTTATTTAATAATCATACAATATATATATATATATATCATTAAAAATCATAAAATATATATATATATCATCAATTATATATTTAATAATCATAAAATATATATATATATATATCATCAATTATACCTCACAGTACTTTTCATGCTCGTTGAGCTCTTCATCAGATTCAAAACCTTGTTCAGAACATCCCAGGCAAACTCGTAAACCTCGTTTACCGTCCATGATCAACTCACATTTTTTAAACTAAATCAATAAAATAAAATAAAATCAAATTACTGCAATCAAATTTTATAAATCAAAATAACAACAATAAGTTGAATAAATTACCAGGCAGCGTCTCTCGTGCTTCTTAACACGGATTGAATTGTCTTCGTAACTGCAATCTCTCGCTGAACAATTACTGAACGATGCCGGAGGTTCCGGCATCATCTCCCAGTGTTTCGCCGTCATGGTTTGTGTGTGTGTGTGTGAGTTTTTGATTATGTGTGTTTGATGGGATGGAAATAGAAACCGTTTTCTGCGTTCTCAAGATCAAAATAGGAAAGAAAGGAAATGATTTGATGAGAAAATAAAAATTATTGGGTTCTTGAGTTTTTTTTTAAGAAAGAAAGGAAATGATTTGATGAGAAACGGAGGGATTTCTCCATTGTATTTTGCTTGGCAAAATTTCCAGCCATATTTGGGCGGATTGCAAAGGAAAGGGAGGGGGCTTCTCTTCCTTTCATTTCCTTTAATGAAAATCTTGAGAACGCAGCGTTAGTAATGGTTCACACCACCATACCAGATGGTGAGACATATCAGCACCATATCAGCATCACACAATACTACCCAGCAAGCAACCACACCACATCTGTAACAATAACTATACCACGCCACATTTTTATATATTAAATATAACATTTTTAGTTTATTACTAAAAACATAACAAATTTAAATAACTAAAATAAAACTCCATTAAAATAAAGATAAATATTACAATACTTTTTAAATAAAATAAACTACCCTAAAAACATAAAATAAACCAAAAATAAAAAAGCAAACTACAATAAATAAAATAACATTACAATAACAACTACGGCAAAATACCATATTGACGCCTAATTTAATTCCTTTTCATTTCGAGGAATGCGACTTCACCCAGTTGCATCCCCGTCGTATCGAACTTTAAAAATTCCATATCTTTTCGCAGATTCGAGGTACTACGAGCCTCTCTTGCCACCCTTAAATGGTTCACCTGCTCGACAAGTGTTTGACAAACATCGCCCAAAGAAGACGAACCCGAAACCCCTGTACTCGAAGTGTGTTGGCTTTTAGTTGGTTTTGGCTTGCCGGGCGGGCGTTTAAGCTTATTTTGGTCTGCATGGAAAGGGTCTTCATCACCATCGTCTTCATCTTCGCCAAGATCCTTTGGTTGGTCGGACGAACCACCTTCATCCCTTGCACGGTTCTTAAGTTTAAGGACACGAGCATCAGGATTCTTCCATTTTGGTTTGTCTTCCAACAACCTGAAGATGTCGAGCCACTTATAAACTTGTCCCGTTTGAGCTTCATACAACTCCATTGCATTCACGATGTCGAAGTCGCTTACGCCTGATCGCTTATCATCTTTTATTTGGTTTTCACAAGCACAAAAGTTTTGAGTTATAAAACGAACGTCTCTCCATTTCCCAGAAAGTGCATCTTTAGTTCTTTCTTCGAACCCTTCATCATTATTATTATATAGATCACGAATTCTAAACCAAAAGGTATCATCTGTTTGGACGTTTCCATGGACAACATCCTCGGAAACATCGAGCCAACACTCGGTCAATCTTTAAAGTTTAGTTACTTACAAAAAAAAAAAAAAAATCATAATCTTAAATGAATTTTAATTATTACAATATTTAAAAACAATCTTTAAAAATATTCGAAACGACAATTAAAAAGTCAAGGAAGAGTAAATAACAATATTTAAAAACAATTGAAAAACAAAAGCAATTGAAAAATATGTTTTTAATTAACCCATTTAATAAAAACAGAGGACGAAAAAGAAAAGTAAATACCAATATTCAAAAACAACTGAAAAACAAAAGCAATTAAAAAAAAGAAGGAAAAAACACGACCACCCCAACTAGCTTCACCGTCGATGGGTCGACGTTGGACCTTTCACCAGGCTAAGACACCAAACTTGTAATGGAACCACACCATATGGCCGGGGTCATTTCTTCCACCTTGACGACACAAGCTCCCATTATGAGTACTCTAATTATATCATTTATATCTTTTCTTCAAACATGACATACGTACATACATGACAACATGTACATACACCACACACAATCCTCAAAGTAGAAACATATAATGTTATTATATTATCACTCAATCTAATTTAGTAATTTTTCATAAACATCTATTTTTACTACTCCTTCTCTTCTATATTTTCATTTTATATCATAAAAGTGTCTCTGCATAATTTAAATATTGGGTGCTTACCCAACAAATAACTAACACTTTAACAATTGAAGATAGGTTTTCATCATTTTTTTTTAACCACAATTCTTTTTATTTTAAAGGGGTTCATTTTTGCTTTTTTAACCACAACTTTTAAACTTTTTGATAGAAACTTTAACACTTTAAAAAGGGATTTTAAAAAATGAAATGGCTATCCTTTAGAGGCTATTTTTTAAATTCAAGTTCAGCTTGTTGCTTTTCATTTTGATAATAGTAATTTCTTAAGTAAATTTTGTGATTGTCGAATTTCATTTGTTTCATTTATAAAGTGAAAACACTATAGGGCATGTTTGGTAAGGGGCTTTTGAGGGGGTTTTAGGAGCCTTAAGCCCCAAGATGTTAAAAACAAATCCCTTTAAGAAAAAATAGCCTTATTTGAAATTGTATTATGAGAAAAAACTCCAGTCCCAAAAAGCTTTGAAAACCCATTAAATGTAAGTAGAATTTATATTTTCTATTGTTAGCATCTGACAACTTCTTATGGTGATTCTCTGGTGGTTTAATAGTTAAGTAGAATTTCAAAGAAAAAGTTATTTATGTGTATTTTAAATTATGAAAAAGTTTATTTGTTTTTTGTAATACATGTTTGAGTTTTCATAATTAAACTTTAAAAAATATATGTTATAAAATACTAAATGACTTAATTACATAAATGAAAAGTTCGACTAAATAAAATATGTATTAATTAAGATATAAGTTGTATGAATATATAGGATATTTTGCAAATTTAAAATTTAAGTAATTTAACAACCATTGTACAATTTTTATAAGAGAGTATCTATCTACATAACTAAACAAGGATATGGATGATCTTATGTGGCATCTTCATTTAGCTTATACATAGGATTTTTGCTTATTTATCATTTTTTAGATAGATAATCTTCATTTAAGTGTCATGTGTAGTTACACCTCATCTCATTTAATCTTACATGACATCTTATTTGGCAACAATGCTCTTATGTAAATTATTCAAATTCAAATTTAAATTGTATCTTTCTATATAACTGAATCTAATCCATTTGTTTAGGCATTTTTTAATTTGGAACATTTTATTTTTATCACATATTATTATTGAAATCCGTTAATTTAGGTTATATATTTCGAATAAAATTTTTTTTGTTTAATTTCTAGATTACTATATTTTAAATAATTAATTATTTGGTTGGGTGTTTTAGTCAGTAACATTCTTTAACACGTAATTACATTCAAACATACTTTTCATAATTTAAATTTATAATTTTTTAACCTTGTTCAATCTCTTTTAGTTATTTGCGTTTTTCTTTCACAATAAGTATTAATAGTAGATTAACAAATGTATTAGGCAACTACAAATAATTTATTTTCACCCTTTATACGAAAATCAATTTGATCTTTTTTCCATGATTATATCAATTTATTATTTATATTCATTTATAGTTTATAATCATATACATTACATCATTTATTTTGTCTTTTAAATTTTATTGTTTTTCTCCATTGTCATTCGACAATTTTTTTTATTGAGTTTGTATTTTTTTTTTTATTATTATGGTCAATTCAATTAAGGTTGTAACTCTTGTGAAATGAATTATTGTATTGAGAATTTCATGTCTCTTATTCAAGAGTTAAGAGTACAAAAGATTTGATAGTTTTGATATTGGACAACAAGTGAGATTGTTACCAATTCTACAAGTAGTGTAACTTTCTATGAAGTATTAGTAGATTTGTAATTTCTATAATTACTTTAATGATTGTATTAAATATATTTTTTTGTTTAATTTTGTTTTTTTAAAATGAACTTACGGCATTAAAATCGTTTGTCATTTTTTTACGAGTTATTATTATGTTGATGTTGTATATAGTGTATATATGAAAATACATTCTCAATTATTATATTTTATTTTTCAGCTAATAATGATCATAATTATATTTTGTAACCGTACAACGTACGAGTTTAATCTAGTTTATAATATATAAAACTAAAGCCACTTTAAATAAAACAGGTTGAAAAGTTTAAAACGACACAAATCATATTTTACTATCAGGAGTTTAGGCATTATAGTCATATCAGTACAAAAATATATTAGATATTAACTAATACTTTTATAATACATGTCTTTCATTATTAGGCTACCATCATGAATACTAAAATCATATAATGAAGCATGTTCAAATTTCATCTTCTATATAAAAAAGTTAATCGCGCAATATATAATCAATCCATACATTGTACGGGTATTAATATTATTTTACCAATATATAATAGGTGTTATTGGTAAATAAACTTAGTAACACCGATATATTTATTAATTTTAAAATGTAATATATTTATTCTTTAAGTTTTAATTATATTGGTAAATATCATATATTCATATCATTGCTAAAAAGAATGTATAGTTTGTTTTGTTTGATTATTTATTAGTGTAGAGATGTTATTTACTCCATATTTTATTTCATTAACTTATTATGTATTTACTTTATTTTTCTTCATCTGTTTAGCCCATTTAAAAAGAAAAAATTTCTTGGTTCATTTGAGATATAGATTTTTGTCTAAATTCATTGTATTTGTTTTATTACTTAGACCATTTATTCACCAAGTGTATCTTAGGTCTATTTAATATGTTTCAGACGATAAATTGTTTTTGTGCCACTATTTATTTAATGCCTAAGCTAAAAGCAAGATCCGTGTGCACACACGGCTCTAAAAATAGGCCATCCACGGACGGGTCTACACCTAGTATTTATCAATATATATATGATAGGTGTTATTTTTTTGGTTTTAGAGAAACAAATATGTAATGCAGCCCCATAGCCTTTTCAAAAAGACCAAAAGAGTCCTTATCAGTCATACATTTCCCCCTTCTTATCTCTTTTTGGTATTGGTTTTTATTTTTATTATTTTCCAATTTTTTTTTATATATATTTTTTCTAGTAAAAACTTATTCCAAAAAAAAATAAAAAATTTATATGGGTTATGTGTTGAAAACGGATGGATACGGTACGACCGTAGCCCTTAGCCGAACGGGCGTAGCCCGTTCAGGAGGGCTTCGCCCTTATCGGTCGTAGACCTCAAGGGAATTTATAAAGGGTTAGGGGCTGCACGTATTTGAGAATGGTTTGGATTTGATGGACGACGATCCAAGAGATGGTGATGGTTGGAAACGGTAGGGGTGCTGCCCTTAGCCGACATGTCTCCGCCATGGTGGGGGTGGGGGTGGCGGCGATTGTTGTTGGTGGTGGTGACGGCAAATAGTTTAGGTTATTGATATAAAATGGGTAGTGTATTTATTCTAGAAATTAAAGGGTAGATGTTGTAAATTAATTTCATTAAGGGTATATTGGGTATTCAATAAAATCATGGATAGTGTTAGTTATATTAATAAGGATATTTTAGATATTTCAAAGATAAAAAGTTGAAAAAAAATGAAAGGTGGTTTGTTTTATAAAGAAGTAACGATAAAGATAATATATAATAACTAGGAATGTACCCGCACGATGCGCGTTGATGAATAATTTTTTAAAAATTTAAGTTATAGTGTATATGAAATTCGTAAACTTCATGTACATGCATCAAAAGGTGATGGTGGCCGGCCGCTTGCTTCGCCAACCCTGGTTCTAGGCTGCATAACACACGGGTATATAAAAAAATGTGTTTGTTATTATTGTTAAAATATTTAAAATTAATTATGTAAATTAATATAAAAATAATATATAATCCATTAATATATAAATAATACAAATATTAAATGATATAATATATATAAAAATGTTTAAAAAATTTAAAAATTAAGATATTATCTGTTTGATTTATATTTAAAATTAATTATGTAAATTAATATAAAAATAATATATAATTCATTAATATATAAATAATACAAATATTAAGGGTCCTGGGGAGGGGATGTTGGCTATGGGAAGCGGGGGTTCGAATCTTCGATCCTGTTCACCCGGGTATTTACCTCTTCGCTCGTGTCGTGTTAGTCGATTTTCGGTGAACCGTGTACTGTCTGACTGCCATTCGGGATGTTTCGGGTCCGGAGCTCACATTTCAAGTTAAAAGCCGTTCAAAAAAATAAAAATAAAAAAATAAAATAAAAATTAAATGATATAATATATATAAAAATATTTAAAAAATTTAAAAATTAAGATATTATCTGTTTGATTTATAACGTAGTACAAATGAGATATGGTAGGTCATGTCTACAAATCTTATAACCCCGCGTCCATCCAACGCATGTACAAAAACTATAAATACAGCTCTCACCCGCGCTATATATCCAACCCCTTTCTGATTTCAAAACCCTAATAATACTAATTCTTCAATCAATCAATTCTTTATATCAAAAGCAACTGCTGAATATCAATAATCAGATCCGTATCGCAAATCAAAGAATGTATCATGGATTATATACTATACCTATACATTGTCGTACACAAGTTAAGTATTTTTAATTTATGTTTCTTTTGACTACAAGCATTGATTTTTTCACAGTCAGAAATATATATTGGTTATGAAATTATTATTATTAGGGTTTGTTTGGGAGGGGCTTTTTTGGATTCAATTTTTTTTTGGAATTTCTCGAAAATTGTTGAAATTTTTTCTTAAAAATTTATCGTAGAATTCTTGAAAACTTTTCTACTTTTTTTGGTTTTTCTTGAAAAATTTCCAAATCTTTTTTTAGGAACTTTTCCATAATTCTTGAAAAATTTTCAATTTTTTTGGGATTTATCGATTATTCTTGAACATTTTTTTAACTTTTTTTTTTTAATAAAAATTTCTCAAAAAGTATTGGAAATTATTTCAATTTATTGGAAACTCTTGAAAGTTATTGACATCTTGAATTCGGGAGTAGGGCCGGCATTATGTGTGTGATCTCAGTTAGATTCAATATCATCGGTATATACCTTATTTTAGTTGTTTTTTTGTTGTGGGTGAATTTTAAATGATCGGAATACTCGATATTGACAAATATGTCACTTTACAATTCTTAGCATTTTTTATCACTAATGCCAAATGTACATTTTTGGTTAGTCCGTTCGTACAAGTCAGAAACCAAATGATTGATTATATTATTGCTTTTCGTACTTATGCATGTTATAGAGACTTGTGTTTATGAGTTCTGTCTTTATATTGCATAAACATTAAATGCTTGTATTCGAGTATCTTTAGTTCTTTACATATTGCTTGCATCTTCAAGTTATGATCTTTCAAGGCATTCTCATATTGTGTAGGCTGGTGAAGCATGCAACACTTCTACCTGTAAGCGTAAGTGCACTTATAAGTTAGCCCCCCTTGGCACTTTTATTCTTAAAACAGAAAATTGAACATCAAGATGAAGAACAGAACAAAAACTTGAATTTTTTTTGTCAGTTTGTTTTTGATCCATATTTACTAGGGGAAAGATTACAGAAAAGTTCGAGTGTGTTTCCAGCTGCCCAAGGAAATTAGCAAGAAAATTTATGGTGTCTCATGGAAATATATCATATGTTTTTAGTTTTAGCTTGTCTGCTTTTTGTTGCTGCATTTGTTCTGATTTTGAGTCAGGGTTTTTTTAGTTTAAGTTTCTTCTTATAGTCCTGTTTTCGAACAAGTTATCAATTTTTTCAATCTTGATTCACATACTCTTGTTTTTGAACAAATTACCAAGTTTTTTCGATCTAAATTATGTGTGGATGTAGTATTTATTTGCCCTTCAAAAACAATTTTTTTTCCCTCTACTTTCATTTTGACTTTTCAATCTGTGCTACTTCTGTTCACAACCTTTTCCCTTCGATTGATGACGACTTACATGCCTATTTTATATTGCATTTTAGTTGAGATATTAGTTCTAGTATATATGGCGTCTTTTGTCTTTGACTTGTACACTTTTTTTCTGATTTTTACTTTCTCATAATGGAATTTTTAAGACAATCCCCCTTCTATGATACTCGCATCCTATCTGACAAGTGCCGCCTCACATTTGAGGCTTTGCAATCCTTTCACTAGAACGCCTCAACACCAGTGTCAACCTGTTTTGTCTTTTGAGGGTCACCGGTGTAAGTAGGTTGTTGTAGGATGGATTGCTTTCTCAATATGGGGTCTCTTTGTCGTAGTTTACCATTGGCTTTACTATGGTCAATTGGTAGTCGCTTGCACTTGAAGGAATCCGTCATGATATTCAATCATCTGCACATGACTGCTTCGTTTACTTCGTGTTTTTCTTGTTGTTTGCTTTGTTTACTTACACTATCTCTTTTTGACCTGGTAAATGGGATTCTTTTAAAAGCCGCTTTGTTCAACACTCACACACTCTTTGGCAAGTGTCGCCTTCCCTACGAGTACTTGGAATCCCTCTATGTGATGATCTCAAATCCTGTTATAACCTGTTTTGTTTGTTGAGGTTTGACAGGCGTGACGTAACAGGGATTTATTTCTCGATATGTGTGACTTGCACGTTGGCCCATTGGTAGTCGCTTGCTTGGAGTTGTGAATAATGATATTCAATCATCTGCAGATGGATGGTTTTTCTTTTGTGCTGTTTGTTAAATTCCTTTAGGAATTAGCATTGTTTCAGTTGACATGGCTATGAGTTTTGAGTCTGCTAATTGTTTTTTAGTTTTTATAAATTCCTTAATTTTCGCTTTAACTTTTATATCAGTTGCTTTTGTTATTGTCCAGTCTCATTACATTTTCACTAATTTCGGTAATTTTTTAATTGCATAGGGTATCAGTATTCCAAGTGCTTCTTTGTAAACCTATGCTTTTTAAAATTTCGTTTTGTACTTTAGTGATATAATTGTTTCTGGCACAAATGATTGCGTTTTTGTGTGTGCTCATCTTGTATAGTTTTGTTTTGTTCTCTGACATTTTTAATGGAATTTTCTCTGGAAAGCTGTCAACCATTTCCATACTGTCAAAACACGTATTATCTCACAATTGAGGACTTAGAATACCATTACTAGAACACCCCCAACAGAACATCCCCAACAGCCGCATCAACCTGTTTTGTTCGTTGAGATTCATCAGATTTGATGTAGCGGGGATTTCTTTTTTGATGATGAGGGCATACCATTGGCTTACATTTTCCCCATGGCTGGTTGCTTGTTAGAACATGAGTATTTATTATTCAATCATCTGCAATGGCTTATTTTTTTCTCTTATGCTGTTTGCCATTCCCATACTATCTTATAAGTCTACCACACCTTCGAGGACTCGCAATACCTTTACTAGAATACCTCACCACCCCCTTCAACCTGTCCGTCCTTTGAGATTCACCAGGTGTATGAAGGATTCTGATGTTAAAGGGATTGCTTTTTCGATATGGGTATTTTTGTTTGTGATTTACATCACTATGGCTTGTTGAGGGTCACTGCTTGGAGGTATTGTAGTAATAGTCAATCATCTGCACATGGCAGCTTTGTTCTTTGATGGTATTTTTGCCATATTCATTGGGTAATAACATTATATCAGTTGGCATGATAGTGATTTTTTGTCTAATCACTGAGGACTTGGAATCCCTTTACTTGGAACCCCTCAGCACCTGTTATAACCTGTATTTTCTTTTGAGGTTTTCCGGGTTTATGGAACTCATTGATGTAACATGGATTGCTTTCTCGATATTGGTCCCTCCATTGTGACTTCCTTAAGTGTCACTTTTTCCAATTGGTGGTCATCTGCATGCAGTTGCGTGTATGATATTTTTGGTAGTTTTTTCATATTCTCATAGTTCTTGATAGAAGCTAAATTGAGTAATGTGGCTATGTTCACGTGGGGGGATTAGGAATTTGAGCAGCAAAATTTGGTGTGTTTGAACTTTTGGGGCACAATGACTTGTAAGTCTTTAGTGCTGTAATAATAATTTGTGTGTGTGTTCTTTTTAGGTTATACGAACTGTTGTATTATGGTTAAGATTTGTCTGTAGTATATGGATATATTTTGCTGAAATGTTCAACTTTGATGAATTTCAGAAGATCTACTGCATGTCTTGTTGTTTCTCATCAGTTTCCCACTTGTTTATTGTTGCAAGCCCCTTATTTTAATGGCATGTATGGACTTATTTTTGGCTGGTTGTTTCTGCATGTGAATTTGCTACTGCCTACTGCTGGTTGTTACTAGAGTCCCTGTTTATAAGAGACCATCAGACCGTGTACAAGCATGCAAAATTGCCCAGGTTAAAGAGTTCTCTCTGATTATGTTGATTTTCGAAGGTATGAAATTTTTTGTGTGAAATCTGCCAAAAAGGTAACCTTTGACTTGATCATGCTTATCATGTGGGTGATGTTTTAAGCAAATGTATCATTACTCTTATACAAGCCGTTACATTATGGTTCATACATTAACCATTTGTAATCTTTGAATGTTCTTGGCCGGCATATTAACTGTCTATAACTCTGAAAACATCTTCTGCGTTACATGATTGCTGCAGCTCTACGGGTGAACTTGGCTGTAGTTTTGTAAGTTTTTTATTGGAAGCCTGAAGATGATGTATCCATGTTTTTTGAGTTAATATGAGTATTTCCTTTTGACATTTGTCTAGGATGTTACTAAGATTATTGAACTATATATTCTTGTGAAAATATGCTATTTTCTCTTTTCTGGTCATTTTGAGTGTCCTTCTGCAGTAGAACGTTCACTATAACATCTAGTGGAAGTCCTTTTGTGAAGTCCTTTTTTCACAAGTCACGAAATATCATGTACCAGCTTTATGTGCTTAAATGCCTAAGTTGCAGGCTATCTGTGATTTTGCTAACTCTCATTAATGGTATAAACTTGTTATTAAATAAAAAGGTATTGTCTGACTTTTAATATGGATTCTGTTAAATTCTGAGAGAATATTTTCTTTTCGAAGATTCTGCTATAAAGTTAGAACTTAAAAATCTTTGCATTTGGCATTAAAAGTCAAACTATTTCTGTGTGTATGTGAGAGCCAAGGGAACTTTTAACGTAATCTGTGAACAAGAAGTTGTATTTGATTTACCTTCACTAACCCCATTTGGCATGGCCATTGATTATCTCTGAAAATGGGGCTATATATAGTATACAATCTATTTTTTCAAACATACAAGCACTTCTGAAGTTCAACATACAAGCCCCATTTCAAACATACAAGCAACTTTGTATGTAAATCAACTAAAATCTATAAAGCATACAAGAGTCTTTAGAATTACTCCATCCGGTACATTCTATTGAAATTTCAATAATTTATTTTATTAAAATGCAGCCTTTTGTTATTGATAAAAAGTTGTGGCAAAATGGACAAGTTGTTCTATTGAAATTTCAATAATTTATTTTATTAAAATGTAGCCTTTTATTATTGATAAAAGTTGTGGCAAAATGGACAAGTTGGGTAACGGGTCAAACTACGTAATTTTTTTTGGCAAAGATTGAAGTGGGTCAGATTGGGTTGACCTGAAACATTTTTTACCCAAAGTGTTGAACTTTCCTGTACATAATCATTGTGTCAAATATGTTTACATTACTTGTATTATTTCGATAGTAACGTATTTTGTGAACAGTATGATGTAGGAGGTTTTTTTTGCATTGAAACTTTAATTTGGGGGGACTTTCACTTCTAATATTGTTCAATGGAGATCTGGCATTACTGGATACATGTGTCGTATTTCTAAAGCAAACTGCTCGATTCTATAAAATACTTTGGTAAACATATAATGTTATTGCGGCTGGACATGAGCCTTAATTAGTTTAATGTATTCTCCTAAGTAAATTTCTTTCCTGTCAGCTCTCAATCAGTTCTTTACTACTTTGCATATGCCATGCAGATTCTGTTTCTTAGTGAGAGAATAGGCTGACAGAAGTATTCTTATTTATGGATATGACATGAGACTCTTGAGTGTTATTTTATTTTTTCAGAACAGCCTTTTGCTGTAGGTCAAAGTTAGAGGTGGGGAAATGGGTGGGTTGGAAAAATGGGACTTTATGTAAATTTATAGCAACCTATCAAGTATTGTCATAGTTAGAAGTGGGAATATGGGCGGCTCAACAAAATGGATAACTTTTTGGGACTTGCAAAATGGGTCTGGTTGACCTATTGGATTTTTGTCAAAAACTATGAAAGAACATGTGCATTTAAAAAGCAATATCCTTTTTATGGTACTTTTATCACCAGCCACACAATTACAGCATGAACTTATCTTGCATCTATATGGGGTAGAGTATACACATAAATTTTATATTTGCTGCCTGGTCACTACCAGGCTGATACCTTCTCCCTCATGACAAACCTCAAGAAATTCCTGATTGTTTGTCATCCAGGGCAAGGCCTTATCAACCCAACCCTCTAGTTCGCCAACTGCCTTGTCAAACAGGGTATCGATGTCACCTTTTGCACCAGTCTCTCTGGCATTCGGCGCATAGACAAAGAAACTGCCCCTCATGGCATAACATTCGTTCCCTTCTCTGACGGCTATGACAATGGAATACAACCAACCCAGCAACAATTTGTCAAAGATCTTGAAACAAAAGGTGTTTGCGCTGTTGTGGAACTCTTAAGCTCTGATTGTTTGACATTGGAATACAACACCTTTATTCTACCTCATTTGCTAGAACATATTCATAGACTGGAATTATCTCCAACAATACTTTGTGAACACTTTTGATGAACTAGAATTCGAGTCCATTAGAGCAACTAAGAAACTCGAGTTTATTCCTGTTGGACCTTTAGTCCCTTTGGAATTTCTAAACAGAAAGGACTTATCAGAGGATTTGCTGGTAATGGTTACATCCAATGGTTAGACACAAAAGCTAAATAGTCGGTTGTGTATGTTTCATTTGGGATGCTAGCAAGTTTATCAATGGAGCAATTAGAGGAGATAGCAAATGGATAATTGGAGAGTGGCAAATCATTTTTATGGGTGATAAAGGATGGTGAAAAAGCAAAAAGATTAAGCAAGTTAGAGGAATTGGAAAACCTTGGCATGATAGTGGGTTGGCGTTCTCAAATGGTGGTGTTGAGCCACAAAGTAATTGGATGTTTTGTAACGCATGGTGGTTGGAACTCCATAGTGGAGTCATTAGGGGGCGCTATTCCTACAGTGGTGTTTCCACAATGGTTGGATCAGCCAATCGATGCAAAATTGGTTCAAGATGTGTGGAAAACAGGGGTTAGGGTGAAGATGAGGGAGGGGGATGGGGTGCTGGAAGGGAAGGAGTTTAGGAGGTGTGGGGAAACCGTGAGTAGAAACGTC
>JAOEHQ010028083.1:0-13600 GCA_025447715.1 Asclepias incarnata
CTCATACGGGGTGGGTCGATGGGTATCCAATTGTGGTACCGGGGCTAGGGTTCCCCCCATTACCCTTTTTTTTTTATATAAAACAAATGACCCCCCAAATATTAAATCATGAATTGATGTCTTTAAAATACCCCTCTTTATTTATACTACCCTCAACAACTCAATATTCTTGTACCTAAACTACCTTTAATGTATTAATTTATAATATATATCCTTTAACTTCTAAAATAACTACACTACCCCTTATAAATCAATAACCTACACTACTCGTCGCCGCCGCCATCACTACTAGTCGTTGTCGCCAGCACCACCACACCGTCGTCGTATTGCGCGAGGACCTCTCTAGTAGACTTCAATTGATATTTATAAAATATAAAGCAGAGTGTCCACAAAATGTGGTGGGACGTGGGAGTAAATAAATTCTACCGGTGTGGCATTCGACGATTTTTTATGGTGGTTAAAAATAACATTTTCATTTTTTTTTGTAAGACATATTTGTGGTTTTCATAATTAATATTAAAAATATAATAGTTGAAATAAATTAAATGAGTTAATTTTAGAAATAAAAACTTTGATTAAATATATAAAGTAAGTATTAATTAAAATTTAAACTGTATGGATATATATCAATTATTTCGCATATCAACTTTGGAACTTTTCAACAAAAAAAGTTGTACTTTTTATAAAGATTTATAAATTATAGATAATACTAATATTATAAAATAAATTAAGTCAAATCATGTTGCACAATAAAATTAGTTATTATATTATTCGTCTAATAAAAAGAAAAAAAAGTACAAGTGAATAAGAAGGCATGTGGTGGTATATCTCAAAAGTGTAATCATACACAGAAGGAGGTGAACGCTTAAAAACAAAATATATGAAAAGGTATTTACACAACTTTTAATGGTATTTCGCTATGGAATAATCTCCATGACTCCATGCACACACAAACACGTCCATCTGGGTAATATCTAAACATTCTTCATGTTTTTTTTTTCTTGTCTCTTTATTTCCTTTGGGTAGTGAATTGAATATTTGTTTTACACATGACAAAATGAAAGTCTAAAAATGGTTGAGGTTCTTAGAGATGGAACTCGATCATATACCCAGTGGCGAAGCTTGCCAATTTTGAGTGGGGGGTCGGGATCTAAATTTTTTTTTTCCTAACATTATTTTTTTAAAAATGGGGGGTCGAAACTGAATATACCGAAATTTTTCTACACGAAAACTATATACCCCTATATCGCAAAAAAATTTCGGGGGTCGGGCGCCCCCCTCCCCCTAACATCCTGCGCCCTGCATATACCTACTGCTATTATCGTTGTTGAAAGACAAGATGATAATTTAGGCCCGCCAGAAGTAAGGTTGTTATCACCAAAAATACCTAGAGTTGGTGATATACCACATGACAAAAATCCTCAACCAAGTGCCCTTTTCTTTATTTGTTTTTTTGTTATTTTGATTTCTTGTATGTTATGTATTGTTACTTTCTTTTAAGTTGTTTCAATTTGTTTTCAAATTAGTATTGTTCCTGTATTTTCTTTGCTTGTTTTAATAGTTTTAATTGTAATTGTAATCTTATTTTGTGATTTGAATAAAAATTTAGTATTATTGTGAACGATATTCCTACGTAACTTAATAAGGGAATGTGGAACCATGGACGAATGAATGATTTGGAAGATGAGACAACGACTATGAACACATATTTGCAAAATGGCAACGTACGTTAGAATTCTTGCCACCCTTAAAACAAAAATAAGTTTACAAACCGCACGTTACATGTAAAAAAATGGTTTGAAAATAGTGTTCATTCATTCTCCTATTGGAACAACCAATCACTCACACTTACTGTATTCTTCTCCATAATATATCTATCACTAATTCACACCCATTCCTTGTCACTTTAATGAATTGCCTTAATTAATTTATTCATACTCTTTAATATCCTATCATATATAGCACAAATGTACAAAACAATTATATATACATCTTTCATGTTATGAAAGATGTAAAAACATGTTAGATTAAAAAATAAAATAATGGTCTCCAATTAATGATCATATTATTCGGTATGGACAAAGAGTAACATTTTAAACTTTCATTAAACTTTACATGGCATTGTAACTCCAATTAATTATGGTCTCAAGTTTGTAAACAATTTTTTTTTTTAAACTAAAAAAATACACAGGTAAATAATATGCATATGTTTAGATTAGATGGCAGTGTAACTCTATATTTGTAGTAATTAACTCTATTGTATTATTTCACCACTCCACCTTACGTGCATTTCATATGCTGCATTTAATTTCAAATGGCTATAAATAGCTTGTGTCAATTTAGGGTCAACCTGGTATGTCTAATCTTTATATCAGTCATTATAATTAAGGTGCATATATACATGAGGGCATTGCTATTTCCACCCTCTTTTCATGCATTAACCGCTTGTATCGTATAATAAACAATGCAGACTGTACAAGCATTTAATGCTTGTCTATTTCCACCAAGGGGTGGAAATAAACAGCCCCATACATGATTGTTATGATATACCGGTATGCAAGTGTTATGCCCACCAATGAATCTGGGATGAAAAATCACATGTGTCCAATTTAATCGGGACAACAAATAAAAAATGAAGAACGTAACTTTGATAACGGGTCGGGTCGGGTCGGGTCTTTACCAAACATCAAATATATTAAAAGTACCATTTTAGTTTTTAAATTTGAAAAACACCGTCTAAATTTCTACCATTGTTCACGACGAAATTTCATGAATGGTATCATTATTAACACAATCTAACACATCTTTGTTGATATATGATACAAAACAATCATTCATAAATTGGTCAAATACCCCTAAATCAATGTGTTCTAACTATGTAGAAGTATTATAATCGATTAGAAAAATTTTGTGGACGGGCTTCGGGTTTTTTTATATACATGTTTCGGCTTTTTTTTTAAAATATATACATTTTTTTTATATATACTTAGTAACAAATTTTCAAAAGGAAATGACGTATTGGTCAAGAATAATGGAGGTGTTTCTCAAACTCGAAAACAAGACGGATGATTATCGTGACGCCGACGAGGTGGGTGCCAAATGGAGGAAAATGCGTCCACATATTCAACACTCCAACCAAATCTATACTCGCCTCACCAACAAAAACCATCATGAAAGTGGTTCGAGTGACGTCGACGTTATAAAAATGGCCCTCTCCGAGCACTATGGAACTTATGGAAAACCATTTGGGTTTTTGCCGATTTGGGACAAATTAAGAAAAAGTTCCAAGTTTCACTATGTGACCGACTTCGACGCAAAGGCCACTCGCGGTCGACCGACTGCCGAAAGATCGAAAACGTCATCCTCCGCCGATCCACAAAGTCAAGGTTTTTTTTTTAAAATATACATTTTGGTTTTTTTTTATTTTTAAATATATACATATCTCGTTTTTTTTTTCTATTTTTTATAATTATTAATCTCGGTTTATATATATATATATATATATATCAAGGTTCGGATGCTCGTGTCAACATCGATCTTAACTCATTTGACGAGGAGGAGCTAGTGTTCCAAGAACGTGTTGGCGGTAGAGACGCGGCTAGGAAAGCCGCGCACGCGGGTTCGTGGGGTTCATCCGGTAAGGGGAAGGCTAGGTACAATGAGACATTTGACCATCTCTCGATGAAATTAGACTGGTTGACGGACATAAGTAAGGAACATGTGGATATGGGTAAGAAAAAAATGGAGTTGGGTGAAAAAAAGCTTAAAGCAAAGGAAAGCAAAATCAAGCTCGTCGAGTTGAGAGTGTTGACCACCGACTATAGTCACCTTGACGAACTCAAAAAATCAATTATGGAACAAACGAAAGAAGAAATCAAATAAACATATGGATATATGTAGTGAATTTAGTTTTATTTATGTTATTGTGTTTTTTTTTTTAAATGTAATGGATGTTTTTATTAAAATGTAATTAATGTTTTTATTTAATATTTATGTTTTATTTATTAAAATGTTAATGTGTAAAAAATAAAAATAAAAATCAATCATTATCTAGTGTCACATGAGAGAAGTCCCCCCACTCTAAAAAAAACTTCACTCCCACTTTTTATTTCCAGGCTACCCAAGGCAACCCAGCATGTCACATGGCGTCACATAATACAAGTTGCCCCATGTTAATCTACTCCATTCCTCTTAGCCTAAGGGCCCCAAAACTAGTTGTGCAAATTATATGGCAGCATGATGAACTGGTCGACTACTCAGCCTGATTGTGCAAATTATATGATATCAAGATAATTATATGGTTTGAATACTAAAAAGCCTATATTGTTATCACACAGTCACGCTATATTATTTTGAGGAGAGCCTCACATTTTGTTTCTTTAAATATGTAAACTATATTAATTTGATAGATACTTTATTGAATTATTATTATCATATTTATCTTTTATTATTGATATATTTTATACAATTTATCGACTATTATATTAGGGAATTATCTTTTCCTCTTATCTCAGGCCTCAAAATTTTTTTGTTATTCTTGAAGACGAAGCTGGTATTTTCAATGACAAATACAAATTTTGTCACCTTTCATTTGATGATCTTTAAGCATTTTCCTTTTTGCGGGATTAAAAGATAAAATCTTTAATATCGAAATTAGGTAGACTGCATAATAGCTTCAATAACAGTGGCAGAACCAGGATTGAAAGTGACCCGTAACACAATTTTTAT
Source organism: Asclepias incarnata (assembly GCA_025447715.1). Taxonomy (NCBI): domain Eukaryota; kingdom Viridiplantae; phylum Streptophyta; class Magnoliopsida; order Gentianales; family Apocynaceae; genus Asclepias; species Asclepias incarnata. The sequence continues at coordinate 4,729 of JAOEHQ010028083.1, forward strand.
TTTATCACTAGCCTTGTAACGGTATAAAGTAACGATAACGACTAGATTGTTACAATTTTTAGCAAATTTTAAGAGTTTTTTTTGGCACTTTTGATATTTTTCATTTCTCATTTAGTTGCACAAGTACGTCTTTATAAGTTTTGTTGCTAGGAAAATATTTCGAGAGTTTAGAGTTAATTACATTAACCGGTATCCCATATTTATTTGACTCGTAACACTAATAAAAAATAAATTATTTTTCAAAAATATTAAATTACATGAATTTAACAGAACCGTAGCCCGAACTATCCCTATTTCCTATGTATTTCCGCCATTGTGGAATAATAAACCAGGCCACATTTTCTCCAGGCAGTTGTTAGAGATATTGGTGTATGTCAAAGAGAGCCACTTTCCAAATAATGCCAATTTACGCTACCTACAACCATACAAAATTTCATTTACTATTATTATTTCTTCAATTATATAATGCATACCTCAATTTTAACAAAAAACCACTATTTCTCACAAAAAGGACTTGCAGTAGAATAAAGCTGACTCGCTTTAACCCTTCAATATTCCATATGTCTTTTACTTCATTAAATAGTACACATGCAGATCCCCTTATATAAAAGCATAATCCAATTGACAAATTGTTCTAAATACTAACCAAATTGATGGTTAACCATTGACTAGATAAACCATTTTATAATGAAGAAGTTTGTAATAGGGCATTGCTATTTCCACCACAAGAGACAAACTATTGTACAACAAATACTGCATACCGTACAATTATTTTAAGCTTTAAAGTGATAGAAATAGCTTTTAAAATGGTGGAAATAGACAAGCCCTTGTAATATTCGAAAGTAACTTAGTCAAAAAAATAAATAAATCCTATCACAAACTTCTCATTTATTTCTTCTTTTCTAATTTTAAAACTATATAGTGCCTTTAATAATAGAGTTAATTCATTATCAAGTTATAATGGTGGGTTTGAATAAATTATAACGATTTTTCCAGATTAAAAAATGTTTGGAGTACATTGGTAGGAGTGTAGGACTGGTCTTGAGGATTCAAATGCCAGACGAAGCCAAGAAAAAAAAAAGTCCATAATCCCTAACGAATTTAAATATATATAAAAGAATTTTTTTTATAAATAACGACTAATGTTATAAAAAAAAAAAATGAACCCGGGACGAGGGTTAATTTTGCCCCATGCCCGCCCTTGTACATTGGATATTAATATTGATTCTGTCTACCGTCTGACTTGTTTTCGGGACAAAATAGTCTCATGGTTTGAAACTTTGACGGAGAAAAATTTGGAAGAAGATTCCCAAATTAATCCAAATGAAGTTAAATGAAAGTACTTGCTTTCTTTGATATGTTACTCACACACACGTATATACGCTCGCATACATATAGTAAATGTATGTATATGTGTGTATTATAGTACGTAGTAGTATATAATTAGAATGATTTAAATTAATAGATGGGGAAGTTTTGAGGTGGATTCCTGAACTTGAGGTACAAGGGCTAAAAGACATTATAAGCAGAAAATATTAAACATATTTTATTTGGAGTTTATAACCAAAGGAATTCTCTTCCTTCAATACAATTCCTTTTTAATCATGTTTCATTCAAAACAAAACACTTCACCATTTGTTTGAAAGATGCTAAGCTTTCGTTTGGTCTAATTTAATTGTAGTTATAAAGATTGACTGATCATATATATATATTTGGAAAACTATATATTCCGCCTCTCACATAAGTGACGCAGGTTTAAACCTCCACTAAAGCATATTGTGATGACCAATCGTCTCATGCGACGCTCAGGGCTCACTGATGAAGTCTTTAATCAATATATGAGACGTGGGTTCGAAACGCTCCTCATACCAGTGTGTCTTAAAGAGAATATGCGCCGAACCGGGGCAAGGGTTGTGCGGCCTGACCTTGTCGGTATCAAAAAGATATCAGGGATTAAGGTGTTCCCTCCAATCTACACTTTTAATCAATATATATATTTGGAATTTAATCTTATTAGGTCATCTATCTCTTGTTATGGTGCTCAAATTTAACATTGAAGTTTAATTACAGCAAATATATATACAGAGTAATAGTCTTTTAACACATCTTTTAAATTTCATTTTGACAATAACAATTTGGTTGTTTTTTCAGGCCTAAACTTGTGGTCTGATTCGACATATGCAGTTAAAGATGTGATCCAAAAGTCTGTAAATTGAATAAAGATGAATGTTTGTTTCATAAATCAATGATGTCGGAAGAAATATAATTTTACTTTTAGTTTTTTCAAAGAAATTCGAATTGTCGAATTTATCTATTAAACACATCTAACATTCAACTTGATCGTAAAGTCAGTATCAATACACAACAAGTATCATCAAAATATCAATAACAAAAGAATTGATAAAATGATACGTTGTCCAAAACTAGTCCATGATTGTAAATAGACTAACATGCATTTGAGTTTTCTATTATAAAGTAGGGACTCGATTAAAAGCCAAAACACACACTTGGAACTTTGATCCAAAGAAGATATAAAATAAAACATAAATTTTGATGTTTAGTTGTCTAAAGGAATTTATTGGTGTATGTACCGGACTAATAAAAACATTCAATGATTAGTTTAAAAAAACAATAAATAAATATTAATAATATTCTTTTTTGGATATTTAAAGGCTAGTGATGTCCATATCTTGGCTTATACCAAACATTCATTATCCCACATAAGTTAAATACAACTTAATTTAGAATTATATGAGATACATAATATGGTATCTACCTACATTAGTTTGTTCGTTTCCCTTCACAGAAAAATTAATAAAATCGTTCTTGTATGTGCTCCGTTTAATCTTTGTATTAACTGTTAGTATTATTGTAAGATTAAGACAACAAATCATGTCACATCATCAACGTCAAGTGTTATTCATATTCAAAGGTAATTCTTTATATAAATTGGGAGTGTTACTTTGTCCTTTGTATAGACTTTTAATGTGATGATTGAAATGAAAAATACGTTATAATACGATAACAATATGATTTTTTATTTTTATTTTTTTTGAACGGCAACGTATGATGCTGATATGAATTCTTATCTATGTGATTCATGTGATACTGTTGCGCACCACGAGTTCTAATTACCAACCAAACAAATGCTCGGTTTACTCGGCTCGTTAATAGGTTTGACATTATAATTTTTCGTAGAATGTGTCCAACAAGTTAAAGTCTCGAATGCCTTTGTTTTAGTTTGTCTCTATAAGTCAGAAATGATTCTACAATGAAAAAGGTTTTGTAAAAGGTGATGACCCGTGCACCATCAGTTTTTAGCCATACACCACCAAACATGCTTTAAGGTGTTATACAGTACAACACCGTAAAGCATATTTGGTGGTGTATGGCTAATATTTAGTGCTGGATCGCTAAAAAAATTACAAAAAAGAATGAGTAAAAGTGTAAAACTAAAGACTTATTATATATATATAACTAGTATATTAGTTGAGCTATTCCGTCCAAAAGGTTAGAGGTTTGTAAAGCGTTAACAATTATGTTTTATGTCGTCTAATAAGTACTTATTTTCAATGTAGATAAGGCATTAAATCATTAATAGCTTTTTCTGGAATGATGTTAGTAAACTTTGGGATCATTGTATTATATGTATTAAAAAAAAAAAACCCTAAGGTCTTGTACAAATTTTATTAATAACAAATTAATTCTACTTTTTAAAAAACTTTAAAAACATAACAGATATTTTTGAAAAACAAGTTTGAGTCACCGAATTAATTTTTTAATGCAATGTATAGAGTATAGTCAACGTCCTCTTACAAATATTTAATAAGTTTCTTAATTATTGTTTTTTATATCATGAAAAGTAACTAAATTTGATCGAAGTGATTGTATTAAAGCTGTTATAAAAGTACGATTAGTCTGTTATAAAAAAAATTGTTCAATGACTTTGATGGATTTTTTTTAATACAATACAATGACCTTAGAGTTAATTTATTAACTAATTAAAAAGCCACAAGTATCTAATTAATTTTTTTTATTTATTTTTTGCCTGAATCTAACTGTAGTTTTTTTGTGTGGTAATCATGGGTTTGTTACTCGCTTTACGAGCAAACTAATCCTAAGAGCTGACTCGCTTTGCGAGCCCAGAGTCAAAGCAGGTGAGCCTCTGCGCCCGCTAGGGTATCTTTTTTTAAAGAACTAATTATTGAACCTGTGACCTCCAAGGAGTTTCACCCTTTTGAACATGCCCAACTAATGGACCACCATCCTAGTGGTTTTAACTCTAGTTTCATTTTAGATATTTATATATTTTATTAATAGAACGAATTACCTAATACACAAAAGAGTAGCTAAGTAGCTGGCCCAATTTTAACCTAGCTTATGATATAGGAGGTGATCAGTACATCACTTTATTTTAGACGTACGCTATCAAACATATTTTATATTACTATACAATATAAAAGCTAAAAATATGTTTAATGATGTATGACTAAAATATAATGATGTGCGGAGTAGCATCATCTTTATGATATAATCCTAGGAATCGCCATTCGCCAATATGAAAAAATAAATAATGGGCAGGTTTATACACGGGATAAAGATGCATGGGCTGATGTAATAAAATTAAAACAAAGATTTTAGTACCTCAAGGCTCAAACTGCAGCCCATTTAAAGAACAAGTACTTGCTGGGCCTTGTGGAAAAGAAAACCGCCCATTGATTTAGAGGAACTCATTGAAGACAAGCCCAAATTGGAAAATCCTGAATGGCGGGCTGAGCGTGATTCTATAGAGTCCAGATATCCACTTTCTAACATAGATAATAAATATTCACTCCGTCTTAATTTATGCTTTTTTTTTTTTTTAATACACTAGTTAATCAACCCGGGTTTAACCCGGGCATTTTTAATTAAAATTTTAAAATAAAAAATATATTAAAAAAATGTATGTAATGTTTGCTATTTGATACATTATAATTTGATATGGAGATAGTGAATCAACTAACACAATAATTTATAAAATAAAGATAACTACTACCTAGCTATTAACTAAAAATGCTATTATATAAGAAATAACCTTTCATTTAAGGAACTAGGGATTGAACCTGTGACTTCTAGGGAGTTTCATCATTTTGGAGACACATACCCAACCAATGGACCACTACTCTAATGGTTAAATTTTATTATTTTTGACATTTTCTTCATATGTATCTCACTAGAGTCGTAAAGATGTCATCTTGTAACTTAGAATTGTCATAATAGTAACTTGAGATGACTAAAATCAGAAGACTAAATAATTCAGTTTACTCTTAAATAAGAATATTAATTAAGATCTACATTTTTGTTTTAAAATCTTTAAATTTTATGATCATAATCAATAAAAATGATCTGGATTTGCATATGATCTTTGGAAAAAATACGATCTATATAGGACCTCGTTTCGATTCCATCGTGCTTAACTTGACATAGTTAATAAAAAATCACCAATGAGCTAAATTTAATGTTAGGCCTATGCCAATAGAGGCGTCCTCACCCCATTTCCTCGCCGTCCTCAAGTTCCCGTCCTCGCAATCCTCTACTGCCACCGCCCCGTCCTCGATGCCGTCGTGAAATGCTTTCTCCATGGAGACGGCGAGGAAGTGAAGGGGTGTGGGGCCAGAGTGTTATACCTCTCTTTTCTTTCAATGATTCCAGGAGGCAATTCTTCAATCAGTAGCAAAAGAATGGCTTCTTCTATATTGTTCTTGGTTACATACGAACTTTCCATTTGTGAGCGAAGATTTGGAGGTTGTGCCTCACAACCACTGTATAAAAGAAATATAGCAAACTCTTTTTCAATATTTCTTTGTGTCTTAATGTCGCGAATTGTTTTTCTTTAATAATGTGTTTTTTTTTTTAATTTGTAATGTTTTTTTTCATAGTATTTGTAATGTTTTTTTTAATTTTTAGGATTTGTAATGTTTTTTTATTTAACGTAATGTTGATTTAAATAATTTTGTGTTTTAAATAAAAAGAAATGATGTGGCGATGATGTAGAAGAGAGAAGTTAAGGATTTGGTGAGGATGATGGTATTAGTTTTAGGGTGAAATCTTGAGGAAATCCTGGAAGTGAAAAATGATGTAGCGTTGATGTGACAGTTCAAAAAGTGGATTTGCTCTCATTATTGGCATAGGCCTTAGTATGCTAGCTACTAAATGACTTTCAAAGTGAAACTTATCACATTTTCTATTCCAAATAGTAAATACCATAAAATCAAAATCATTAAAATCAAACAATCAGTTAAATTCATATTTTTGGTATTTTACTATTGTTGAGACTTGGGATGTATAAACTAGGGTTTTGCTAATGATAGCTCTATGTGTTGTCATTAGCGTGCATAAAAATATTGTACTTTTATCATAAAATTCAAGGGGTGAACTTTTTATTTAGAAGATACAACCTTTTTATGCATGTTATCAACAACCCTAGGGGTGTCGTTAGAAAATCCTTTAAACTAAAAGCATTTCATAAAGTTATTTTGTGTTTGATATTTAATATGAATTATAAAACTTATTAATGAATTAAAACATGTAGGTATGATTTTTCAATCTTACAATTCTGATGATCTTGTAAATAGAGAAAACGATTGTGAATAAAATTTCAACTTTAACAAGCTCCTATGTAATCATCACCAAATGGTGTAGTAGTAAGGAAGCTTGTTTCTTTACAAGAGGTCCCAGGTTCGAGTTTTTCCCTTCCAGATCCTGGGTGATAGGGGTTTCTCATTGAGAGGTTTAAATTGAGGATCTATTCCGCGAGAGGCTGTCTATCGAGGACCCAGTTAAGACAACGTATGCTAGACCTCCTCATTTTTCTTACAATGACCCCCCAATGCGGGGGTCTTAGGTAGTGTTTAGTATTGTCTTAATGGACTTAATAAAAAAATCTCTTAATTGACTAAGTCGTATAGAAGTTTTGTTTGGGACTTAATTAAAAAGTCATCGCTTAATTAAAAAATCCAGGGGAGAGAAATTTTTACATGAACTCATCAATTTTTCCAGATTTACCCTTCCATAACCACTCTCTCATCCCCACTCTCATGTCTCCTTAAACATAAAAGGATATTATAGTAATTTAAACTATTCGGTCGATTCATTCAGCACACATAGCAAACAACATTTATTAATTTATCGACTTATCTGAAACAGACACTTTATATCAAGACAGACACTATATCTAGACATATGTTAATTGGATAAAAAACAAACAAGCCCTTAATGTTTATGTATTGATCTATGTATGTATATGTGTGTGTATATGTAATTGTATTTGTATGTGAACAAAAAGTTTTGAAGTGGGTATATAGATCTATATGTAAGTATGTTTGTATGTGTCTATGTGTATGTGTCTATATGTATAGATATGTGTATGTATTTTGGAAGTATTATTTATTGTTTTAAAAGGAAATAAAATGAAAATATATAAAATGACCAAAATGTCCTCACATGATTACCACATGTGGAGGGTTACCGGTAGAATTCTAACACTGTTGGTTGTAGAGACGATTTCGGGACAAAAACCTCCACCATGAGGATGCCCGATGCTATTCTCGCTCAAGAGAGATCAAACGTGTAAAGATTGAAGAGCGCATGGATTCTTTCTTTAAACTAATTTTGTTTTAAGAATACATACAATACAATAATAATATTGTTTCAAAAAAAGTGGTTAATGATTTCAAAATGTACGCAACTATACACGAATGTATATATATAGTATGTATCCAATTATAATTGTATTTGTTGTAGGTATTTAACTTTCAAACTCTTATCATTGTACGTAACCGAATTTATGTGACATCCATATATGTTGTCATATTGAGTATCAGGTTGTCAGTTTACAAGCTATTAATTGATCGGGTACATACAATGTTAAAATTTTAAAAGTTAATACATACTATGAACAGATAATCATAATTAGATACATTTTTGAAGTAATTAACCCTTGATATCTAACATGTGACACTAATAGTGATAGAATGGGTCCTACGTAAAGTCAAAATTGTTAGATTTATTTGGATCCATATAAGAAGTAGCAGATGCAGACATTTGAACTACTCCAAATTATTGGGAGATACGTAACGTTACATATAAAACCACACATTCTCATCTCATTAGATTCATTAAAATATCACTTATCTTTAATAACATGACGCTTACAACACCTCTTGTATGTGTAATTTGTTATGTACTCTTTTATAACTCTTTTTGTTTGTTTTCCTATTTTAGTTTTTTAATTAATTGATCATATCAACTGTTTTGATGGCCACGAGTTGTATATATAACAGGTTGATAACAGAACCGAACGGGAGAGAGCCATTGATGAATGGCTTCCGGTTACTTCATCACGAAACGCGAAATGGTGGTATTCAGCCTTCCACAATGTTACTGCTATGGTTGGAGCTGGTGTTCTCAGCCTCCCTTACGCAATGTCCGAACTTGGTTGGTCAGTCCTTTCTTTAATACTAAACATTTTAGTCGAATTTGTTCTTGATCAGCATTGAAAGAAATAGGACTTCATAGAGAGAATGGCGCATGGGTTTTAGTAACCAAGGGGTCAATATATAATCATTCACCCTTTGCCTTTACCAGTTCATGAATTCATTCATGTTTGAGTCTTTGTTATGTGACCACATGGGTTTGTAATTCTTTTAGACGATTTGTAATCGGGATTGGTTGCTAGCTATGTGAGTTAGTAGTTCCTGCACGAATGTAAAGATCGTTGAACCTCTCACCCGTGTTGCCTTCTTTAGGCAGGCAGCCCCTTTGTGGTCCATATGCATATTGCAGAAGATGGTTTTTGAAAACTTTTGCAGTTTAGAATGATAAAAAGCAAAAC
>JAOEHQ010028094.1:0-13599 GCA_025447715.1 Asclepias incarnata
GAAGGGAGGTGAAAGTTGGGGTGTTTTGAGTTGGAAGGTTTTTATTGGAGGATGATGATGTGGATTTGAGGTGAAGACCCTTAGACCACAAAAGATGTCCAGACTGCACAAAGGTTATGGTCAGCACAGAATGTTTAGACCACACAAGATGTTCAGACCCCACAAAGGTTATGGTCAGCACTGAGTATGGACCACACAATACAGAACAAATACAAAAACAAAAACTGTTAACAAAACAAATACATATACTGATGGACGACACAATACAAAACAAAACAGTTGACCGCACACAACAGTAGTCCAAATAAACCAAATTTGAATAAGCCTTCGACATCACAAAATATTCTGGCCACCGGTTCATATAAGGAAATTAAAAAAGTCATTGATTGTTGGGAACTTTCACTCCTCCACTCGATTTTAAACTAGAAAATAGCAAATTGAACAAACCATCATATAACAGAGTAACAAATTGAGGAATCCAATTACCGAGTTGAACAAAGTAGTGTGTAAGCCAACACTTAATCACAGTAACAAGTTCAGGTGTAGTTAACAAACTACCAGCATGAATTAAACCCTAACAAATAAGCATACAATTGCAAAACTACCAGCATTTAAACTACCGTTGAAACAGATCAACCCCTGGCAGCATGAATTAACACCAAATTGTAAAGGACTGCACTAACAAATATATCACAGACTTGATTGCACAAGGTTGTCTGCACAACTGTAGACCGCACAGACCTGTTCTGCTGCAAGTAAAAGAGGGCCGCACATATACCAATAGCAATTCAGAACGTAAACAGATCGAAACTAGTGAACTATCCAACAAATGAACGAACTATCAAGCAGATTAGGTAAGGAATTAACTAGCTAACTAAACATGAAACTCGTGTAGTGGTATAATTACACAAAGTAGCGAACTAAGCATGAAACTCACTAGTTGCAGATTTAATAAGGTAATATTCAACTAATGAAATACTGAATATGGAAGCAGATAAGATATATCGGGTTGAACACTAAGCAACTTATGAAAAGACCGAGCCAAACACAATGAAGACTAAGCAAATGTAAACCGAGCCGAATGATATGGACCACACTAGCAAGTCATATGAACCGCATAACTAAACAAACAGCAAAATACTAGCAATATTGATCATCTGAGTTTCATTCAGGCAATTTGTCAAACAGCTTGTGTGCATATCAACAAATTTCAGCTATACACAATAATCAAACAAGCAATTCTTCCTCAATTTGTCAGATAGCGAGTTCAGCTATACACTATTCTCAAAGTTTTCCAGCTCAAATTAATAACCGACCCATGTTTTGACCTGTTTTCAAACAATTTCTAGAGATAGTTTGCAGTTATGAATCTTTTTGAATTCGAGTAACAGTAATTCCATTTAAGAGTTCATAATTCTCATTAAGCCATTTTAATGACTTTGATTATGGATTTAATTGTTCGCTAATATCTGCAAGTATAAAAGGCAGATTTGGGTTCTTGTAGATAGATAGGACAGCATCAACATATTCACACATCACACACTTTAGCTTCCATCTCAGATTACTACAACCCATCCTTCTTTCAATTATCTTTCAGTCAAGCGTTCGGTCCGTCCAACAGTATGCTGCTTGAAACCGATGTACCCTAGGAACAGACAGTTGGGTTAATTGGTTGTTTATGGGTCATGGTTTAGCGGGTCAACAGTTCAGTAGCTAACGGGTCAGGAAAATGGGTTATTAAGCCTGGACTTTATCTCAGTTTGACCCGGATGAACAAGTTTATCAAGACATTGCTGATGCTGTAGAAAAGAGCAACCTTTTAAAAGGAGACAGAAAGTATAAGAGAGTGAGAAAAAGTTCCGATTTCGTATTTCATCCGGACTGCCAAACTTGAGAAACAAAATGGCAAAAAGGTTCAAGTAAGAGGGTGAAATGATTAATCTAAAATACAGGGATGTAGAAAACGATCAGATACCCATTTATGACTATTCGAATGTGGTATCTGCTTCGGATGCTTCAGGCAGTCAAAACACCCTTAACTTGATCTGTGAGCAGAGCCATGATGTGGCTAACTAATGGGAACCTCATCAATCATGATTCATTGGGTAAATGATACCTATGGAATTATGCTGAGAAATTATGTAATTTTATGTTATTCAAGAATCCTACCGATGTTTTTATGTGTGAAGGCGGTGCATATGCGATATGCCAGTTGCATGATAACATGTTCTTAGAGCATCCAGAGTGATGCATCATTACTAGGCGGATCTAGCTGGTGGGAAGCGGGCTCGGTTCCAACTTGTGTTAAGTTTTTTGGCTTAACGAATGCAGAATATTATTTGATAATGGATCTAATAATATAGATCGTCACTGCATGACACGAAAGGATATACATATTGTTTAATGTTGTAGTAGTAACTAGTACAGTAATACTTTATGGAAAGACTTTAGGATGCTGCGATTTTTCATAAGTCTCATATCGGGATAGCGTGACAAAACTTCCAGAACACATTTTATTTTACAATTCACAAAGCAATCAGTACTGTCTCAAACATAAATACAGAACAATAAAATGCCATAGATGCACGATTCAATCTATCACTTCTCTTATGATATTACAGCATTAATACACGAAACTATTGCACGTCTTCAAGCGCCCAAACATGGACAAAGGACTCTGGAGTATTTTCCGTTCAAAGAATGGGTAGGTCCAAAGTGTCATTACTAGAGTAGTTCTTTTTGTTGAACTTCCACTCCTTCACACCCTGATCCCTGAATCTGAACTTTAAAAATCTTCCTTGACAGCACTAGGGTTTGGAGAATTTAACAAAAATTTTTTTTTAGAACGGCAGAAATTTTATTAACTATAATGCCACTAGCAAGATGCTAGTCGCCAAATAATACAATTACAATGAACAAAAATCTAGAAAAACACAATACCAAAACTAGATTCAACCCGCAACATTAACTGCAAAGGTTACAAAAGGAGTGGAAAAAACTCGTGCCAATTACAGATATCCGAGACACGAGAAAAACTCCCACACACGAAGGCCGAGCCACCGGTTTTCACTTCGTGGTGTTTTTGGTGTAACCCCATCCATGTCGCTGGGAGAGAAAACCCAAAAAATAAATAGAAACCGAAACATAAAAACCTCCCTTCAGTCGACATCATCAGTCGAGCTAGAGTCATCATGATCTCGATCAATTGGATTAGAATTCCAATCCTCCCAATTGTAAGTGGTCTTCCGATCTCTATTAGATGTCCAAAGGAAAGAGGTCGCAACAATGGAGTTAAAAATATTAGAGGCCGAGACATGTTTACCATTATGCACAACATTGTTCCTTTCTTTCCATATATGCCACCACCAAGTGTAGACAATTGTAAGGAGAATCTTTCTAGCATGACCATTATAATTAGCTTCATTAACCCAAGAAATCAAACGGCCAGGCTCAAGAACAGGAATGTTCGTCTTCGTCCAGTAGCTAATCAAGCATCTAGTCTCATGCAAAAGCCGACAATCCACAAATAAATGAGGGAGCATGTCCAAACCAGTTCTACATACACGACAACTTACAAAATCTACATCAATACCTTTCCCAAATAAATTAACATTTGTAGGTATTCTATTACACACCATCCGCCAAACAAAAATATTGACTTTCCTAGGCACCCACTTGTTCCAGTTGCTAATAGGTCTCGAAGTAGGAAGGAATTTAGAGTCAATGTATTTTCTAACCTGAGACACCATAAAATAAGCCTTGCCTTGAAAGTTCCAATGCCATTTGTCTTTTTCATCACTCAAACTATTAGGAAGAATCTGCATGAGATTGTCGAGCTCCTCTTGTTCACGCCCATTTCTTATTCCTCGTCTCCAATTCCATCCCCAATTAGAGCCGTCCCATCTACTATATACAAGACAATCTTTATCATTTTCGATAGCAAAAATCCTCTTGAACCTCGAAGCGAACTTAGTTTCCCCACACCATGTATCTTTCCAGAATTTTGTGTCCTTCCCGTTCCCGACCTTCTTATAGATAACATCTTCTGGCAATGAATATCTTTTATGAGTATCAATCCAAACCGAGGTAATATCCTTCCATAACCCTTTCGACTTGGCCTTCATCTCAATAAAACAGTCTTGACCATGAATATCCATAATCACCTTCGCCCAAAGACTATTAACGTTATCTAAACCCCGCCATCTCCATTTATACAATAACGAATGGTTCATAGCGTGGAGACTACCAATGCCGATACCCCCATTATTTTTTTCCGCAATAACCGAGTCCCACTTCACCCAATGAATCTTCCTTTTATCTATATTTCCACCCCAAAAAAATGAAGACCGCATAGATTCCAACTTCTTAATAATAGCTTTAGGCATACGAAATATAGATAAAAAATAATTACCGAGAGTACCAAGAACCGATGAAACAAGGGTGCTTCTCCCACCAATCGACATGAGGTTAGCTTTCCACCCCGATAATCGCTTGTGAAACTTGGAAACAATCGGATCCCAAGTGGAGATCCTTTTGGGACTAGCACCAATGGGAATGCCAAGATATTTAAAAGGAAGATTTTCCGCTTTACAACCAAAGGAATTCGCCAAATGTCTAACACTATCCTGATTAACGCCAACACCAATAATATTAGACTTCTCAAAATTAATTTTGAGACCTGAAATACCATAAAAAAACCTCAAAGCATTCGAAATAATATCAATATTATGTTCAGACCATTCTCCCACAATCATAACATCATCGGCGTAAAAGAGATGAGAAATAGAAACCTGATTGAGCTTAGCACTTTGAAATAAACCGTTCCTGACAAGATTATCAATAGCTATATGTAAACCTTCCATAGCTATGATAAATAAATAAAAAAAAAAAAAAAAAAAAAAAAAAAAAAAAAACAGATTTGCCTTGTGTCACATTGACACAATACATGGCATTATGTTGTGTATCAAGGCAGAATCCAAGCAATAATTGACTAAAGAAACAGATTGTAACAGAGATCACTGGTAAGAACGAATGAATGACACAATTAAAACCAACCGAAGTCGGCTGTTAATTAGAGATAATCTGGATTCGAGCTCCAGTGGCTCCCTATTCTGGATATAGCTCCAGTAGCTCCCTAGTTCCTTAGAACATTGATAAAAGTCTCGACCTCTAACAACTGTGGCCTAATGGCCTTATTTAAACATAAACAATACTTAACCTATCTTGTTCACCAAGTCACTAATAATAAAAATAATAACTAATAATAATAATTATCACTTAACCCCCCTAACTTTCTTTCTGCTGTAACTTCTGATCTATATCACATTCAAAAGAATTCTAAGGATCGGAGCTTTGATCAGAAACCATCTGAACATATAGTTTAATCACCGGCTTAAAGTCTACCGAACTAAAAGTATCCAATATTGCCGCTAATTCTTCATCATAAGTGATCATTATGTTCTCACCATTTCTGTCCACATATTTGAGTCTAAAGCTTCCAAGCCTCAGCTGGAACCTTGTTGCAACCATCTCGTTTAACTTGAGTAATCCATCTGAAGCGCTGAATGGAAACTTTATAGTATTCTCATCATATGTTACTTTAATCATCATGTTTGTAGGTTCAGTCTCATTAGGCAGAGTTGTTTGTTTACCATTTGTGGTAAGTGTGACCGGATCATTACCTAATGGTTCATTGGAAGCCACAAAAACTGGGGTAATTGCTCCTTCAGACATATGCACAACTACATCTGTTTTATCAATCTTCATAAGGGGATCACTCATGTCAGGACCGTTCTTAGATGGCCACCTCGGTATACCAAGATTCCTGCAAATGCGCTTTAATGTAGACCTGCTAACTACATAGATACAATATACAAAGTTAAAATGAGAATGGAAAACAAAGCACAAAAATATGAACAACACCTATAAGCTTTGAAATCACCTTTAAGGTCAGCTGCGGCTTCATCCATCGTCTTCCCAAAGTGTTTCTTGATTTCCGTAGAAGTAAACAAACTCTCAGATCTCTTCCTTCTTCTCTTTGATCCCTTGGAGAGATGACTTTGTATTCTTTGTGTGCTCCCAGCATTATTGCCAAAGTCGTCAATCCCTTTCTCCATACTAGGAACAGCACTCGCACCAGAGTTAGATGGCTTATTTTCCACGTCATCCTCTGCCATAACTTCCAAATCTGGTTGTACCTTCCCTTTTCCAGTCAATAAGGTTATACGAGAAGGTGGAGACTTGAGGTTCCAATCTAAAGGAACTCTTCCAAGGTCTTGGGGAGGAAACTGGACATTTACTTGCATCCAAGAAGCATTTGTAAACTGTTGCTTTACTGTTTCCATCAATCTTTGTACGCCTGATGCGTTTGTGCTGATTGTTGGTAAATAGAACTCTATAACATATTCAGCATTTAGTTCAAGACTCTTTAAATAGATAGCTAAACAGCTGGTCATCCCACTTATGCGAGCAAAGGGAACTAAAGGGTAGTCATCTTCATCGAGTTCTGTTACATCTCCACAAAAACATGTACCACAAGACGATAATGATCTCCCTGCAACTCCTCGGGATTTTTGCAAGTGCCTCTCCCTGCAAGCTTCACGGAATTTCCACATGCTCAAGTCACGAACATAGAACGGCAGGTCAGCTGATGACATGCAGACTTCCCCTATACAAGATTTATTAAAGCTACTGCAGCTCTCCTCCAGAATTCCAGATCTAGCCACAGAACTACTATATCCAGATGGTGCCCATGTTTGTGCTAGGGGTAAGCATTGAGAGTCACAAACCGTCTTCAAAGCGTTGAAGATTCTGTCCAGTTCAAGTTGCCTTCTTTCATCTGCAACCTGAACATTTAAAGATAGACCGACCATAAATATATACATAGAGATCTATATATCCACCGACCCACCCACAAAAGTGCATCAATACAAACAAGAGGTGACAATTTGCACGGTGGGTGGTTTGGGAAAACTGGGTAGAACGTCAAATCGAGTCATTATTTGAAACATGGCAAACGGGCAAGACCAGGGTCACCTGTACATTTTTTGGTGGACATGTAACCCTCCATCTTCCTGGGATGCACTCGGCATACTACGATGGGGCAACTCATCTCAAATCGTAAAAAAAAAATGTGGCTACTTTTTTAATGTGGTTATTCAAACCACAATCTGGTAAACTTGGAGTAGCACTGTAACAGAAACTTGATTTACTTCCAATTAAAAGCCACCAAACCCGAGGCCCTCTTTGATATTATCGTTTAATGTCTTACAATTGGATAACCATTAGAAGTAGAATTTGTAGAGTTAGTTGATTGGATAATCCAGTAACTTCTAATAGTTGGCCCAACCCAGCTGTACGGAGCCCAGAAAATCCAGAAAAAAACCCCATAGAGGCCAAGCCGAGGTTTGAAACTCCGACCTCATGGATAAAACCTGGATGCCTCACCACGCGGACCATGGATCATTGGAATCTAGACAGCTTGGTTTTAAAAGGCGGTAGGCGCACAAAAGCGATAGGGTCCATTTTTGAAGCGCTAAGCGCAAAGCGCAAAAGCGGCGGGATTTTCGTACGCGAGGCGCGCACTTTTCATATGTGTGTGTATATATATATATTATTTATAACAGCTAAAATACTAAAACACCATCATATATATAGTATTTGTAACACATAAAATACTAAAACATCATCATATATATATATACATATAAATATAAATATATATATATATATAACAAGCCCATTGCCCAATTGAATTTTTGAATACTAAATAAATTGAATACTAAATTGAAATATCATTATCGTCTTGGTAGTGGCATCAATTAGTATTTCTATTATTATTATGAAAAGTACAGATATAAATAAACATATATATATATATATATAAAGTTGTGCCTCCTGTTTTACAGTCCTTTTGATAGAGATATATATAAAAAGCTGTGCCTAATGCCTATTATTGTTTTAATTTAAAGTCCTTTTATTCACTTTCTGCAAAAGGCAAGTACTTTTCTTTTTTTTATTCATTTCATGTTTCAAATGCATAACTACTTTTTAACTCTAGCTTTCGAGTGTACAGAAAGCTCACGCTTTTTAGCATCCAAAAGTGGAAAACCCTCCAAAAAGCGGACGCTTTTATGACAACATGCGCCTTGTGTACTAAAAATCGATTTTGCCATCGCCTTGATGCGCCTTGCGCTTAAGCGCGCTCAAGGCGCGCTTTTTAAAACCAAGCTAGACAGTAGTTTTAAACTTTTAATATAAAGCATGATGTTCAAAAGAAAAAAACTGTACACTTTATGGTCAACTTTTGAGACGAGTTCTATAAATAAGTCATGTCTTTAAGAGTGATTATAAAAGGTGGACCTAAATCAGATTTGATTGTCTTTTAAATCAAATGTACAGAAATATGTGCAAAAACATTCAAATTTGATTGTCCGCAATTTTCTAATCACATGTGATTAGAACCAATCTAGACCATCCAAATTTTTTATTTTATTTTATCAAAGGGCTCATAATGGTTCCATGAGTCATCTTTTTTAGTGGTTTCAAGTGAACCAGGTATAATCTAAATTCGGAATTAAAACAATTTTGGAGGTTGTATACCTTAGAAATACACTTCAGCGAACTCATTTGACCCGTTCCCCTTTTAACTTGGATATTTATTTGACCCATTTATGATAAAACACGAAACCTATTCATAACTAACGAGTAGAAATTGCCACCTCGAATACAAAACACACAGGAGATTCAGTTACTTGGAACACAACTCACATGAAAGCTTGGATCCTCAAATGCAATTGGAGACTTCAGATTTTGTTTCTGCAAAGTTGGAAAAAACTAACCAGTGAATACACAAATAGTATGTATCACATTAAAAGGTTCACTTGTACATTCTCAGCACTAGTATTGCAAAGACCAAGTATATATGTAATATTAATAGTGCATCTACCTTTAGGGCTCTTGAGATTTCTTGAACCTCAAAAACATAATCAACATAATTTGATGATGTTATGATTTCAAGAACGCCTACGCATGAATCACCGGTAGATTGAAATACTGGCAAATCAATATATCCATAGATATCATAGAACCTATTCCCATCATGTATATCCACACTCCATTCTGGCAATTTTTGGCTATAAACACGACCTGGTGGACCTAGTTCTTCTTTGTACTCCCCATCCACAACAATTGCACGCAGTTCAGACTTGCGCCTATGCAAGTAAAGCCCTTCATCAGCCATACCAACAGCAAAAGGTTGGTCCCAAGTCGTTAGCAACCACCGCTTGCGGACAGCAACAGGTGACCAAAACTGAACTAGCACGCGTCGCTCACGGAATCTTAAAACCTTGAGTGCGGATGTAATCTTTTCCCTTATCGCGTGTGGGTCTATGATACTTTGATCGAACATCATATTAGAGAAGCCTATATATTAAAACTAGGTTATCTATTGATATTAAAAACAGTAGATTTATATGATTATTGGTAAAAGTAGGTGGCTATTTTACGCAATTAGCCTCCCCGGGTAAAGCCCATAGGATAGCGAGGGAAGAGTTTTGAAACGACTATGGGATTACCAGTTAGGCGTAGCCTGAACAAGATCCCTCTCCGTTTACCTGTTTTTAATTCTAGTGTCAAAAAAAGCGAGTCGAGGCCATAGTATGAGACCAAACCTAATAGGGTAAACCAATATATGAAAACATACATGTCCAACAGCAACAACAACAACAGTACCCAATCCCTACCAGAGCGGGGTATGGGGGAGGTAAGATGTACCCAATCCCTACATGTCCAACAGGTTCCACTCTAAAAACATGAAGAGGAGTCCATTGTTTTATATATTAGCATTTGTTTCTTACATTTATCGATGTGGGACATGGATTTACACCCAAAATAATATTAACATTCCAATAAATAAAAAAAAAATTAAAAACAAAATAGGGACAAAATTCGGATTTTGTCTAATTTATTTCACTACAAAAATTTTCCAGATTTCTTGTACTATTTGAATTATTTTATAAACAACAGAAGTGGATGTGCATCTGTTTATTTTTCTTGGAGCATAAATTTAACAACAGCAGGATGCTCTATGCGAAAAAAATACATATATTTATACATTTGGGTAAATTTGAAGCAGGCTCTCTACATTTGGATAGGGGTAAGGCTGCTGGCTCTTGCCGGGATTGAGTATTGTTGTTGTTGTTGTACAATGAACATCAATTAGACATGTATATATAAACAGTCCATAAAAATAACAAAGATGCAGATGAAAGATATATGGATGAAAAATCCTAAGGTCAAACATGGACTTACTAGGGGGTAGAGGGGATTCTGGTCCATCCACTTGACGGATTCCGAAAACCCAAAGAGATGGCAAGTATATTTTATCATAATCATCATCATAATCATAATCATCATCTGGTGTTGGATCAGCAGCAGGTAGAGTCAAAGGGTCATGAAGGCAGGGGTATCTTGATTTCAAACTATTTAATAATAATAACTCTGAATGACTACCTCCAACCGAAAGGCAAGACACTTCTTTGCTCATTTTTTATTTTTATTTTCCTCCGTCTTGCTTTGCTAAATTTTCCTATCTTTTGGGATAGAAGGAGCAATAATTTATAAAGAGATGTGATGAACCATGGTCCAGAAGGATTTAAATTTGAATTTAAACCGGTTACATTATAGACCAACCAGTTATAAAGGACCAAGGAGGCCAGGAGAGTTATTTCCTATCTTCTTCCTCGGAGATAGAGTTAAACAAGTTCCTCGGAAACTTCAACGAATGGACAAAGATGCAATGACTGTGTACAGCAATATCATTGATTTCTGTGTCATTTCCAAGACTATAAAGTTTAAGAGAAATGCTAGGTTGACAAACTAATTACAAACAAAAGTTTACAAATAAATCTTTTACCAATCAAATCAAGTCATTTTTTCTCTTTCTTCTTTCTCTTTCTTTGTTGATTGGTCCACATCACATGTCACATATGTTTGTAACTATTTGTTTGTAATATGTTTGTAGATCTAGCATTTCTATAAGAATAAACATTTGCATTAATTGGACTCAGACTTTCCTTTTATATGAAAGATTTTAATGAATACATGTTATTTAAAAGGAAAGTTTGACTGTATTAAATGCACAAATGAAATGTGTTAGTTAAAATCTTTTATTTAAAAGGAAAGTTTGAGCGTAAATAATGCATATGATTCTTGTTATCAACAGCTCTAACGGTTGTTATTAACAAAACCTAAAGTTATTTTATAAATTCTAGTGTATTGAGATTAAAGGTAAAATTATTATTGGTTTTCATTAAGATTTTATATAAGAAATTTTAGTTGTTGTTATGGTTATTATTGTGGTTTGCCTAGTAGTGTTAAAAATTAATATGAGATTTTGATTGATAATGAGAAAGTTGTTAAAGAGATAATATGGTGTATCCATATTATTTTGTTGAAAATTTGATAAGAGAAAATTATAGTTTTGATGACTAGCCAAGCACAATAATAAGGATGGGATATTTAGCTAAACTTAAATATATAGGTAACCTTGGATTGTGATTTTGTTAATAGGTGTTTGAGTTGGTCACCTAGCCACCTAGGATTATAGCTATTGTCGAGGCTAAGGTGAATACAACTTATATACTACATATATCATGTATTGCCGTAGTGTTAACACGACTTGAAGTATGAGGTGAAAATGACATGCTAAAAGTTGTTAACTTAATTGTTGTTGATAAGCGAAATTGCATTAAGGTGAAATCAGAAAAATTGCCTTGTAAGGTGTAGTAGTTAATATAGATCCATATTTGGGCTAGTTAATTGATTCGGATTAGTACAAATAGTTGCGTGAATATAGTCCGGATTGTAACAATCTATATGTTGTTGATTGATAGTTGTTGAGGTTTGCTAGCACAAGTAGTTATGTGAGTATTTCCAAATTGTACTAGTCCATGTATGATAATGGTATATATGTATATATGTTGTATAATTTGTATTCACTACACAAATGGCTTACTTTTTAGTTGTTTCCATTTTTATTTAGGTGATGCTAGCTTAGGAGGAAAAGAAAAGAAAGGACTAGTTGAATTTCTTGGATTGAAGTGCAATTGAAGTTCCTTGTGTTGTAAAAATTTTTGAGTTAAAAGAAGGTAGAAGTTACTGGAATAGCATTTTGGCTAGAAGTCCTTTTAACCAACTCTTGATCAACTAGTTACTCTCTGTCAATAGACTAATAGTGTCTTTTGGTTAGCTCTTATTATGCTTTTAGGTTGTTTGATAGAAAGTTTGTCAATGTTGGTTTTGGTTAAACTTAAGTGATTGTCCTAGCTAGTGAGCAAAAGTAGTATGTTGAATTTCTGCAAATTTTGGGACAAATATGTGGTCGTTTGGTTATTACTATATCGTAAGAATCTTGTTCGGTATCCCCATCTAGTCATTAACTCGTTTAATCGTCTTTATGCCAATTTGGAAAACAGTTAATTGGAAAGTGTTTGAAATGTTAAATAGTTCATATCTACAGGTTTTGAAGTTCTTGAAGTAATATTTGGTTGTGGAAAGGTGTCGGGTCCAGTGGCGGATCCAAGATTTCAATGAAGGATGGTCATTGAAATTGTGACGATGATTTAGTTGATGCGAAAAAAAAAATACTAGAATGGGTCGGGTCAACCGCTCGGGTCATAAATGCAAACATAAAAAGTTAACATAAAATGATAGTATTATTTGAGAGTAAAAATTGTTACAATACCAATCAACGAGGTTTTAAACTTTGAAAATTTCTTAACTTCATTGCAGAAAATGCACGCTCAACGGTATGTAACAATGGGGAAAATCGACGCAAGTTTCAAGACAAGATACACCTTTAAATAAATTATACTTATTTTTTTTTTTGGTTAAATACCTTAGCATTATTCCCATACATTAAACATAATTAATTACATACACATTCACATTTTAACCATAAAAATAAATAAATAAAAAATAAATTGATTTAAACTAAAAGCAAGAAACAGTAATTAAATATATGCCTCCTATTTCTTTCTTATTTTATATTATTACTCAATTAAGTAAATATATGCCCAATGTATATCACTAACTCACTATGCACATCACATGATCACATAACCATTGACCACATACTCATATCACCTATGGGCTATGGCGGTGTATCTTTTCTTATTTCACTGTCAATACTCGTCAAACCGTAAATCCAATCATCTAAATTAACAAAAACAAAAAATCCCAAATCATAAAACCCTTACCAATTTATCAAGAATCAAAAAGGAATCACTTGTTATATGGAGATTGGAAGAATGGAAGATCATGAGATGGAAGAAAGGATGGACAAACTCATGGATGAAAAACTGAGTAGCACTGATTTAGTGGTTTTTGTTTGGAATCATTGTTAGATGATAATATGATACCATGAGTTTTTCTTTTTGTTTGTTTTTTTTTAAAATACCTTGGTTATTAAATTTATTGGGCTTTTTGTTAGGTCCAAGAGTGTAAAAATACCAAGGTATATTAACACAGATTAGTTGTAGAAGGGGGGGGGGGGGGGGGGTTGAATACAACTTTTTGAAATCTTAGAAATAAATTAAA
>JAOEHQ010028105.1:1820-13598 GCA_025447715.1 Asclepias incarnata
ATAGATTTGTGAATTTTGTAAGTACACAATTATGAGAATGGAACTCAGAATGATTCATCCATGGTATAGAGTAAGAACCCTTTTAAGGTAACCAAAACTGGGATGCCCTAATATATATTGCCGAATAGTTACTTCTACTACCTTGGTTAGTTTTGTCATTCCAGTCTTTGATGTCAAAGTAGTGGAAGCCTTTATTATCTTGTCTTTGTCAATCATCCTCTCTGATTTATGCGTTTGAAGCACACACGAATACACGATACACAAAAAAGATGATACGGCGATTAGAATGATAGACAGGAGGCGGCGATTAGAATGATGGATTTAAGGGATATAGTATTTATAAATTTGTCAAACCTTCCCTGCAATTGGATATGGAAATTTTCATGTCCAAATCATGAAATATAGGTTTCACATGAAGTAGAAAAGATTTCATAGAATCAGATGCTCTCGAAATTAATATCCAACGAGTAGAGTACGAAAGTGCATGGCAAGCATTTAGTTTAGTACCTGTTTGTACCAAAAAAGCATTATAACTACCAAATATCCCATTCTACCAACATTAGAATTTATCCGTTTTAGAATGGTATCCATCTGCTCTTGCTTCATGTGCAGTGGAAGGCGAACAAACAGCTTTTATGTTTCCAGTATATTAGTTTTCCCTGTATTTTCCACCTAGTCTCAACTTTCACGTTTGTGTTATTGCAATGATCATGCCACTCGCGAGACTTCTCTCTGGGCCTTTTTCTGACCGAGTATGACAAATGTTAC
Source organism: Asclepias incarnata (assembly GCA_025447715.1). NCBI lineage: Eukaryota > Viridiplantae > Streptophyta > Magnoliopsida > Gentianales > Apocynaceae > Asclepias > Asclepias incarnata. The sequence continues at coordinate 2,589 of JAOEHQ010028105.1, forward strand.
TTAGACCGAACTTCAGAAAAACCGCTATTAATTAATATTTGTAAGGGTTTGGAACCACTTATTTACTTTCTAAGTTCATTATACAGCACGGTAAGTACGATAAGGGATCTAAAAGTGCACATGGTTTTCACATTCTTTTTATTGTGGTTGCGGATATCTGAATTTTCTGTCAGTATAATTGAAAAAGATCCAAATCCTACTATATCGTCCAAGGGAATCAAAGTATTTAGTAACCTTAGGCGTTTTTCTTAACATCAACCCACAGACTTAAGATTTGTTTCCCAGATCTGAGGACAGGTTGTCCTCTAGCTCTTTAGCCATCTGATAGTCATCACCTTTAAATTCTTTACATATTAAGTGGAATACTGATCCTCAAGGGCAGGTTCATTCACGGCTGCAGTCAAGTAGCCAAATTTCACTCTACCACAAATTTTCTTGTGCAGAGCATAAGGTTTTGTTCGTTCAGTAGTATGGTAAACGCTGAAGTGGGAATATATGAACTATTTGGTTTATTAGCAAATATTGAGCTTCAGAGGTTATTTTGCTCATCGTTGAAGGGGTACTCTGATACATTGTCAGGCATTGTAGAAGGTGGCTAGGTGCTTTCCTTTTAAGCTGATGAGACCTGCTCTTTTTGATGCCGTATAAGAAGTGTGCATTGTTTTCAGAACCGGACTGGACCGGGCCAGTTCAACCACTTGAACTGGAAATCGGTGCCAAACACTGTTTTAAGAAGCAGGCATGACCATTGATAAACGAGCCGGAATGAACTGGCAGCCGGTCAAACCTGGTTTTTGACCACTGTCTTTCATTGTTACCTGGTTTGCTGTAAGCGATCATATGCTGCCACCAATCACCACCCTCACACCACATGTTGTCTGTGAACACCATTGTTCACAGCCATCCTCACTCTCATACCACCCCCACCAGTTCCATCCACCAAATTTATGACCAAGATCAAACTAGTATTGTTAAAGTAAAATTCGGTAACCAAATATTTTAATGTTTGATTTGCATGTTTGAAAACTCATGCTTTTAGGGGTTTAGGATTGATAACCAAAACTTAAACACTGAAAATCAAATTGCAAAATAAAAGAGAGGCTAGGGTTTTAAGTGGTCAGAGATCCACTGGTTGGCTAGAAAACGAGTCAGGCATACTTGCTTAGCGGGATAAACAGAGATGGTGCCTCAAGCCAGCCAACCAGCGATGCTAAACAGAGCTGGTGACTCGAGTGGTGGAACATCAAGCTTCTCATGAGCAGGAGATGGAGAGTTGGGTAGAAAGGAGAAAACGTTGCTGTGTTAACTGGCTTTCAAACTGGCCGGACCTGTTGGATCGGTGAACTGGTCACAAAACTGGTCGGACCCGTTGGTTGGTGAACTGGCCCCGTTCGAAAATGAGCAGAAAAATGATCATGTTATTATCATTGTATGGTTATATAATATATAATTTACTCATAATTTGGTGTACAAAGGAACAATATTCAGAAACTTGGAGATAAAAAAATTAATCTAAGATTATGGTTCTAGTATATATCTATAAAATCATTTTATTATTTTATTACGAGATTAACAAAGTCTACTATATCTACCGACTATCCTAGATTTACAGTCTTCATTCCAACAACTGCATGTCAACTTTTTCCATGTGATGAACTCAAAATTTGGCTTACTGGATTTGCTCTTTTCAAGAATAGTTTCTGAAAGAGGAATGAAATTGTCATCAATGTGATTGAGAGTTTCATGGTTACTAGGAACATGTCAACGTAGTTCTTTTATGATGAAGGTGTTATGTTGCAATGTTATGACCCCCTGTTTCATATTATTTCTTGCGGCAAGGACCAAGGTTGTGCTTAGTAATGAGAATACTTGTGTAAATTACCATAAGTACTGAAAACAATTAGCAAGACAGCTCATTTATCGTCTGTTTCCCTGTTGGAAACTTAATTACAAGTTTACATTGTGATGCTAGTCTTCCTAACTTTCAAGTATATATCACATGGTCAATGCTGCTCTATTTTTGTTTACTTGATTTATTCTAACGCAGCAGCCTTTCTGATTAGCAATCTTCTTTTGGTACATTGTTTCTATGTTGCTATAGCTTATAATTAGAGATTAACTCTATGCAATTACTCATGTGCTGTTTATCAACCAGACAACCACCTGAATATGATGATTTAAATTAGCTTCGTTTTTCATTTTTTCTAATTTGAATTTCATGGATTCATGACTGTTTGTTACAGATAACATGACTGTTTGTCTTAGCAGATAACAATGAAGATTGCAATAGAAGGATGCATGCACGGGGATTTGGATAATGTATATGCAACTCTCTTGCATTTACAAGAAGTTGAAAGGACAAAAATTGATCTTCTAATATGCTGTGGTGATTTCCAGGTGAGCACTAAAGCGCTTCAGTTATGAATCATATTGACATGTGTTTTTGTTCTCTCTTCATTATTCTTTAGGAACTTGTAAACTCTGGATTTCTAAAGCCTGAAATTGTTTTAAAAATGACCATTTTAGCAATTTGAAATCATTTGACGAAGCCTTGTTTCGGTTTTAGCTGTAAGAAGCGGAAATTTTTTGTAGTATCTGCCGTGGTTTTCACATAAATCTCCCTATCTGTGGATTATGTTCCAAAACCAATAATGTTTATATTTTTGCATTTGTATATTGATATATTTTATTTATCATCATTGTTATTCTTCTGAGCAGGCTGTTAGGAATGAGAACGATTTGGAAAGCTTAAGCGTACCACCTAAATACAGGAGCATGAATTCTTTCTGGAAATATTACTCGGGAGAAAAAGTAGCACCATTTCCAACTATATTCATTGGAGGAAATCACGAAGCATCTAATTACCTGTGGGAATTGTGAGTTGTTTTTCTTATTCCTTTCTTTGTGTTACAGCTGACCTTATTTTGTTAATGATCTTTTATAACTTTTCTGGTTATAATTTATGATATTTTATTGATGATTTCACTAACATATTAGCTGTTAATCTAGATACTATGGAGGATGGGCAGCCCCTGATATATACTTCTTGGGATTTGCAGGAGTTGTCAAGTTTGGAAACATACGTATTGGTGGCCTTTCTGGAATTTACAAGTCTCGCGATTATCATTTAGGTTACTTAATTATATGCTCATTCCATAACTTGTTTATACATCTATTCACACTGTATATTTTTGTTGTATTCATTTATCTCAGTTAGGAAATCTTCTGAACAAATTTGTGTAAATTAAAGCTCGTCTGTTTATTTAAACAGGACATTTTGAAAGACCTCCATATAACCACAATGAGATCAAGTCAGTATACCATGTGAGAGAGTACGATGTTCACAAGCTCATGCAAGTTAGTGAACCTATAGATATTTTCGTTTCACATGATTGGCCCCTTGGTATCACTGACCATGGCAACTGGGAAGCTCTTGTCCGATATAAACCTTATTTTGAGAAGGAGGTAACTGAAGTCTGTTATATAACTGTAATCTGTTTTGTTAAATGTGATCGTTAACTTAATTTAAAGTTGTACAGATTCAGGACAAAACTTTGGGAAGCAAACCTGCTGCTGAGTTGCTAGAAAATTTAAAACCTCCTTACTGGTTCGCTGCTCACCTACATTGCAAATTTGCTGCTCTAGTTCAACATGGGGATGGAGGTCCCGTCACAAAGTTTCTTGCACTGGATAAGTGTATCCCAAGAAGACAGTTTTTGCAGGTACAATTCCACATCCTTTCATGTTATCTACTGGTGGATCATTCTTTTTATATATGATGTTTCTTTTTTCATTTTCTGATTTTCATAGATTATTGAAGTTGAATCGGATCCCGGGCCACATGAGATTCACTATGATGAAGAGTGGTTGGCGATAACCCGTAAACTAAATTCTGTTTTTCCTCTGAATGCCAAACGTTCAAATTTTGGGTATGTACATTCATTGAGACGTTTCTTAGGAGTTATTTGTGCAAAACTGGTTCGTGACTCCCCTTTGGTTTTAGGGGTGTATATGTTGACATGGAAGAAAGTCGTCAGTGGGTAAAGAGTAAGCTGCAACATAGAGGGACAAAACCTTTTGAGTTTGTGCGTACGGTTCCATGCTATAACTCTTCTCAGACTGTTGCTAGTGGTTCCTTTTCTGGTACCAATATACCCAAATGCCCTCTTGGATATCTTTTGGTGTTAAATTAAAGTCTTCATTTGGAAACTAATCTGTTTAATTCCTTTGTATCCAGGACATAATCGGAATCCCCAAACAGAAGCTTTGTTAGATTTTTTGAAACTTCCATACCTTCTTGATGACGGAGAGCCCGCTAACAGTCCAGCAACATCTATTTCCAGAGGTATAATATTTTTTTTCTTGGGATTGTCTTGGCTTTATTTGAAGCTCATTTGATGATTCAAGTTACTGATTGTATTTTCTTCGTAAAACGATTTTATTTCCGTTTTCCAAAACACTTGCAGGTTCAGTTGATTATGATAGTGATGGAGCCCTTGATGACGGGGATGAAATAGAACTCCCAGAAGAAGATGATGAATATGAATCTTGAACATAACATGTTCATTTTCAGTTACTTTCCTATTTACCTCCTTAGAGTTAATGACTTGTAGAATGACGTGACAAGCGTCACATGATCATCATGAACTGTAACCATAAGCTCCTTAGAAGTCTTAAGTTATATGCTACAGAAAACTTGTATTTGTAGTTGATTTGGGCCATTCGTTTTCGGTAAATATTGGGAATTAAATGATATTGGCATACTAGTCTTTTTAGGTGGCAGTATTCATACTTAAATATAACCACCTCCAAGGTGGTCTCTTGGTCAGACAAGTAGATTTCCTCGCAAGAACTCTGAGATTCAAATCTCGCTAGGTAACCTCTTAGGGTTAGCTATGAAAAAGGTTTGGAAACAACACGTGGATACCTTAAGTAGGGTGCGTAAACCTGAATCAAAAGACTTGCCCTATCCTAGTAACCACAACAGGGAAAACCTCCCGTGTTTATGCATACTTAAATATCTTATTGTTATTTAGGATTGGGATTAGTCAAATCGCATACAAATCTAATCCATGGAACGTAGCGTCACGGTTTCAAAACTTAATTTTTCAAGCTAAAACTTTCAAAGAAAATGATTTGACAACATGATCCGGTTATCTTCTTGTTAATATGATGATTGAATAGCTAATGGGTCCATACTTTCGGTCATGTTAGACTTTTTTTTTTTTCCTTTTTAAGATGATACAGTATTTGTTTGGCAAAAGCTTGCTAGCTTACAAATATTTTAAGTCAAAAGTGCTTTAAGTCGTCTTTTAACAGACAAAAACAAAGTTGGTTTTCTAAATTAGACTTCTGTTTTAAGTTATCCTTTTTCATTTCAAATTTGAGCCTTTGGAATTCTTGTTAGTGTAGCAAATACGTACAAGTTGTATATGTATAGTTTAGGTTGGCATTATTATAAATTTTCTTTTGCTTGTAGATCTGTTATTCTAGTTTATCGATCATAAAAGTGAGTTGGTCTCTATCGTTACATACACTTCAAGTTAACTACATGTCTATATATGATATGATTGGCCATTTGACCTTTCAATTCCTTGGTGGTCATCATCTTGTTATATATGGTCGTCATTTTTGTATAATTTGTTGGATATTGACCATTGTGTTCGTCTTCACGTATGTGTATGTGCGTGCGACGATTGAATTTCGAGTGATAATGGTTGAATAGACGGTGATTTTGGTATATGCATCGATTTATTTGGTGTAAGAATCACATTTGATAGACATAAGCCCGTTTAAGGCAAGTCGACATGGTTAACTATTGATTGTCTTTGCGGGTGAACAACTTGTTATCGTCATAGTCCTCATGTCGTGGTTCTTGTTTAGCGAAAAATTGTAACACAAAGAGGAAAGTGAAAACAGTTATTATACGATTCGATCGATGTGAATTATCAATGTATTCCAATGTTCTTGAACAAATCCCTATTTTTGGATCAGACGACTTTAGTTAAAACATGTTGGTCCCAACCGATCGTACATTCATTCATTTCCGAACAATTATTGTAGGTTTTTGTGTCATAAAAGTTTGAAATATGTGATACCAAAGTCTTTGCCAAAGCAAGGCCTATGCTATCATGTAGGAAGTAGGATAGGCCAATTATATACCGGATGATGGGCTGGGTTAACAATCATTGTATAAAATAGTAACAAAACATTATTGGTCTGTTTATACATCTTGTTCGACACCAACTGAGTTTATGTTCGAGATCAACTCGGTGGTTCGATAATAAAAGTGTCGTTCATACCGGACAACATTGTCATTTGCGAAGTCGTGACACGTGTAACCGATTGAGCTATGCATATGAGGGTGCCGCCAAAGTGTTGCACATGGCGATTGAATGAGGATGATCTCCGCTAAAATCCTTGAGTCTAAAACCACTAGACTACGCTAAATGAAGTTAGAGTCCTGTATACATTGCCATTCCAGCTTTAGCCGAGTGGTAGAGGCTCTTGTCTGTTGGGGAGAAGACTATGGTTTGATCTTTAGCACCGTCGAATTTAGGAATATTTGGGGTAGTTTAAAAGTAGGATTAGAAATGATGCAACAGTTAGCCGTTAAAAAAAGAAAGAATCCTGTAACATTATGTCAAAACTATATAAAACATATAATTAATTTTTTCATTTATAATTAAATGAAACATTTACACGTAAATCAATCAATTTAAATTATAAGATAAAAAAGTTTAAAATGAGGACATATAGATACAAACAAGTTTTGCCTAGTGGATGTGAGTTTCATACGTATAGCTAATTAAGACAATTAGTAGTAATGAGTCAACATACGTAAACGATACCAAATTATAAGTCAAAAACAACATTCGCCTCATATATGTTATCTATCTTTGAATGATTGATCAGTCAAACACTCGATATGCTTTTGACGAACTTTTTGTGTCGTAAACGTAGTTTTTTCTTAAGATATTCCAAGAGTCTCGATACGATATTGTTGACCTTTATGGGATACCCACCCAAAAAAGCTAACTAGATAAACAAGAAGAAGAATACAAGTGTTGTTACTTATATGATAAAATGATTGGTGTTCACGTCTTCTTGGACTCCATTTGCCTCTCATTTGTTTGTTCATACTTTGCTTTCACTAAAAACCGACAATATAGTCAAACCACGAAATTACTAAAAAGTCAAACCACTTGATCCCACTAATTAATAATAATAAGCTTATATTTTTATATATTTGTTTTCTTTCTTTACACTTGGAAGTAAAGTACACACATGCCTTTTTTGTTATAAGTAAACAAAGTTTAGCAACCCTTTTTAAGATAATCCTACACGTGTTTTCCATCATTAGTCGACATTTTAAACAATGTGGTGGTTAATTAAGCTTGTCCTTAACTTAAGATACCGATTCTTTAACACTAAACCGAATTTTACATTTTGTTTGATATTTGTTGAACATTTTTTTATTTTTAAATGTTAGGTATCCAACTTTTTTTTTCTTTTTTGTTATTAATAAATAAATTTAATTCTTAAAACTTCAATATATATACTAGAGGGGTACCAGCGTAATGCGACATCACCGAATATGTAGTGAAAAAAATCCATTGCTAATCCCATTGTTAATCATGTTGTTAATCTCGTTGTTAATATATATAAGTATATGTCGTAGAAAAACTCGATGTTAATCCTGTTGTTAAAATATATAAGTATATGTCGTGTAAGACATATTTGTGATTTTCATAATTAAAATTAAAATTATATAAATATTAAAATTAATTAAATGAGTTAATTGTATAAATGAAAAGTTTAACTAAATATATAAAATAAAATATTAATTTAAGATACTGATTCTTTGACACTCAACCGAATTTTACATTTTGTTTGATATTTGTTTCAAAATAAGGCCGGACATTTTTTTATTTTTAAATGTTAGGTATTCAACTTTTTTTTTGTTTGTTATTAATAAAAAAAATTACGTTTTAAAAACTTCAATATATATATATATATAGCTCCACCTTCTTTACATAACTTTTTTTTATTCAAGAATCGCGAGAACTTTTAAATTATGTATTAAATCACACGTATTTTAAGTTCATTCATATACGAAAAGTCATAAAAGTTAATATGAGAGCAAAAAAAAAAAAAAATATTAAAAATATGTAAAATTATATATACTTGATATGTTAATATGTGAATGGTATATTTCACACGTGTTTTAAGTTCATTCACATATAAAAAGTCATAAAAGTTCATACGAGAATAAAACAAAATAAAAAAATATGTAAGATTACATATAACTTGATATGTTAAACCGTGAATGATAGGTACAATTTACATATTAACATATCAAGTTATACGTAATTTTACATGTTTTTAACATTTTTTTTCCATGTGAATGAACTTGAAAAATGTATAATCTAATGCACAATTTAGAAGTTTTCATGGTTTTTATAAAAAAAAATTCTGTAAAGAATAGACCCTTATATATATATCTATATATATATATATAAAACATTTTGGCCCTCTTTTACCTTTTTTTTTTATATATAACATTTTTAATCTCGGTTATCTGTAAGTTTTTGATTCATGACTTTAAATATGATTAACTAATTACATGGAGATTATATAACCAACATACGTATCAAAGTTGGATAATTTTTGATGTTGTTTGCTAAAAAAAATAGAATATCCAACATTAAAAATCAATTAAAGTTGAATAACTTTTTACCCTATTTGTTAAAAAAATAACTAAGCCCTAATATATGTTATTATACAATTTGATTCTTTTTTATCAGTTGCTTTTATAGTATTATTTTTGTAAGTTAACTAACAAAAGAGGCGAATAGATAGATAAATTATTGGATGTTCAAAAAATAAAATAAAATAATTTAGAGTAAGTGAACCATGCATGAAGTCAAATACAGTATGATTTGCTTTTTCCATTTTGGCCAAAAGACCTGTCTGCAAGGAATATCAAAAGATGATGTTCATCCTTTTTATATCGAGATGAAATTAAGTTGTAGCACGACCAGGACTTGAATGAAATGCATATATTTTTATATTTTAGGAGGTCCAAAATCTAGCTTCTTTTAAAAAATATATATTTTTTAAGTTTTTATTTTTTCTAACGGAAAATGTTAGTTGTTAGTAATTAGTTTTCCACAGGTTAGTAATTAAACTCCAATATCAAAATTTGAACCCGGGACATCCAGTTAGAAAGACAAAGCTTCCCATCCTCCTCTTAAACCGTAGTCCATAGCTAATCATAGACACACATACAAACACATATTACTATAGTTTCCTAGCTTAATAATATATTTATGTGATTGAGAGGAAGTGGGCCAAAAAAATTGGTGCTTGCCTTTATTAAAACTTAGCTGCATTTTTTATAAGGACGGACGGTTATCAATTAAAGTCTTAACTTGCCAATTGACACCTACATAATGCATTACCATTGCGAACTTACTATGATCATATTTGGAACAATGTCCTTTCTAAAAGATATAAATTTCTGAATTTTGTTACAAATTTGGATGAGAAGTTGTTGTTTCGAGTGTTATCTTTCATTCTATATATCTATGCTATATTGGACGGCTTTTTGAAGCATTACGGCGTTTTGAAGCATTACGTGACCACTAATGAGAAGAACGACTAGCATTTTTGACACCCTTTTGAAGATTATCGACTCGCGCTACATTTGTTTGGTTGGCCAGGTCCCCGCGACGTGATATTGACACATATTGAATATTAAGTTTCTCTCTAGAGAAAGGCAACAATGTGGTGTGGGGACTATCAGATGTGGTTATGACTTACTTTTATGCTTTTGGGTCGGCATTTTGATCAAAAGCTACAATTGAAAGATGTAGTTTTGTCCATAGGAAAAGGTGTCAACACTTGTGCAAATAAGAAGAGTATTGAAATGTTGCTTTACATACCATCCATCCTTTAAAACTTTGAAATCTCATTGAATTGAATACTTATATATTTAACGTAATTAAAATATATATAATGCATTATTTTAAACATTCAAATTATCGTTTGGAAAGAAGAATAAAAAATAGACCTCAACTTTCTGTTTGAAGGACCCAAAATGTGGAAAGCGAGCGATCAATTCTCTTAATCAAAGGGACGATAGTGAAACCCACTTACCACGCTTATGTTGAATAGCAAATTGAATTCATTATTCCTTTATAAGGAAATGATTTTGATGTATACATCAATCCCATTGTTTGGGGTAGTCGTTCGTGGTGGAGAGGAATGTGTGTCAACTTTTTTATTTTGTTTTTACTAATCTGTGACACAATATAAATAATAAGGGTGTCTGGGATCATTTGGGTTGAAGAGGATAGATGCACAAGTTAAAGTGTTGTATCCATGTTCGAATAATGAAAGAAATATGACGCTGATGTGGTGTGTGAGGTCGTTCCGAGGCATCTTGTCTACTTCATACTATGAATGCCAACAGGTTGGGTATGGGCCGGGTTTAGGTAATTCCAGACCCAGACCCGGACCCGATTAAAAATCACCGTCCCCGACTCGGACCTGACGAGTCTTCGTTCACTTACTAACTGTCGGGTAACGTGTTCTCCCATGGATAATCGGGGATCCGTTAAATTTTATTTTATTTCTTTGAAATCCCTTTATTAACCTAATTAGCATTTCATATTTTTTAATACCCATTGGTAATAAATATATTATTCTTTTGTAATGTAATATATACGGATCAGGTATATTAGGGATGACAAAAATACCCGTACCCGATGGGGAATCCGATACCCGAACTCGATTTGACCGGGGAATCCTCGAGTTGACCGGGGTAGGGATGAGGACGGGCATGAGAATGTAATTTTATTCCCCGATGGTGATGGGGACGGGGATGGGAAACCATAAATCCCCGATCCTCATACCCGAACCCGAAAACTTATATATGTATATATAAATTTTTGTGTATATATTAATCTAATTACATAAATTTAAATTGTCCCTCGAGATTTTTCT
>JAOEHQ010028116.1:0-13597 GCA_025447715.1 Asclepias incarnata
TGTATAAGAGACAGGTTTTATCTAGAAACTTGTATGCATGCATAATGACATAAAGAGTTAGATATGAAAAAATGAATCAAACCACAAAATGGAAACGAAGTAGATTACTGCCTTCATTTCTTTAAATCACAAAATGGTCATAAAGCCACATGGTGTGCTCACATTCCACCAATCATTTTCCAGGATTTTACACAATTTGACCACCATCACATCCACACACACATTTAAATTATAAGCATATTAAGCCAAGACGTATATTTTGCTGATGTTTTTCATATATTCTTGTTTCATATGCTTCAACTCGGTTTAAATGACCGGGTATCAAAGCTAATAACCTGATCACCGAAAACTTTCGCCCGAAGGAGTCGTTCGCTTGAATACGTACACCCCATGCTAATTGACACCATTCTATATGATTTTAATGTGAAGTTTTAACTAAGATGTATTATGGTACAACTTAAATTGCATTATCGTAGTAAAGTATCCACATGGCAGTTCAAATTTATTTCTAGGAGATGATTGACCATTTTGAAGGGACAGAACACAAAAACAATCCTGATAGAATGGGCCGCCATAGCGAGAGACAAGCTGATGAAGCAAGCACGTGCTCCGTCAACATCATGGATGGATGGCAGCATAAATTCATAATTCAATGGGCCATTTGGAAGAATGAGGATCTTATGATATTATTTACTATCTTAATTCTGTCTTGACAAATAACGGATATGTATAAAATGTGTGTTTAAAATATGCCTTAGTAATCATAATGTGTGAAAATCCTACCCCAAACATACCCTTAGATGTAATAAGACGATGACGTTAATACAACAAAAAAAAAAAAATGATATATATGACTAATTTGGTAGGTTTATTTTTTATAAACCTAAACACATGATAAATTTTAGAAAGAGAAAAATGATGACTTGTATTAGAACACGATGGTTTTATTGTTCTTAAATCTTTCATGTAACAATATGGACGAAACTACATAAATATTTGCAGCTCATTTTCTTATAATAGAATGTGCTTTCAATTATACGGGGTTTAAACATTTGTGATGGTCTTTATTGTCATACTGTTAATCCTTTGGGTAGTTTGGTTAAAAAGGTTTTTTTTTATTTATTTTTTATTTTTTATATTTCCTTCTTTTCTTTAATTTTATTTTTAACTAGAGAATACATTTTATGAATATAAATTCTTTTCCTTTCCTTACCTGTTCACTATTTTTTTTTTATTTTCCTTTTATATTAAACTCGAGAATGCAGTGTATGAGAATTTTGCAGAAAGGAATTTAAATTTATTTCCTTGTCATATTACGTTAACATAAGAAATTTCAATTTTTTTTTTACCAAATTTCATTATATTCTTTCGACCAAACGCCCTTAGTTTCTTATATAAGAAATTTATACTTTTGCTATCACATCAAGTTGATATATTAATTCCAATAATAGAATTGGATTTCTTGCATTTCAAATAGACAAGAATTGATATCTTGTAAATCTTTTATTAGTTGTTGTAATGTGAATGCAATGCAAGAACCATGTGGGCATCAAATTGCAAGGTGAAACACTTGTTATTAGTTTAGTAGTCGTACTTTTTATAAGTGATGCAAGCGATGGTTGCCAGAAGAAAGATATTGCTTAAAAAAGGATTTAGTGATGATATGCCAATTGGCATAAATGGTTTAAGTATTTGCTTCATTGAATGAAGATGGTACCCTCCATACATCCAGCCCTTTTTAAGTATTTTATTCTATTAATTATCTGTCAATCATTACATATTTATTAGGTGTACGTCGATTTCTTGGAAATACCATAAACTAATGAAATGAAAAGTTTAAACTCTCATACTTCACTCAGCTTAGAAATCTGACCAAGGTTAGGATTGTGTGTATTCGACCTGTAAACCTGATTTTCTATTTTGGGTCAGGTTCGGTTGGGATTTTGAGTCTTTAGCTCGACCCATCAACCTAATATCTTTTTAAATTAGTTCTTTTATAAAATATATACATACGTTATATTATGTTTTTAAAGTAGCTTTTTATTACTGTATTAGTTACTGTCTTTTATTACTAAAGAAAATGAGTTGTTAATTTTTTAAATAATATTATAATGAAAACATTACATAGGTTTATAATTAGTTACTTTGTTTAATTTTATTATTAGTCATTATCTAATTTCTCATTTATATGTAGGTTTGTTATTAGTAACTTTGTTTTTGAAAGTTATAATATCAAACCCACTTGATCAAAACCCAATCCATTTAACATGCAAACCCATATATTAATCAGGTCACACGGGTCTGGTCGGAATTAACAGGTTGTGGGTTAGGGATGAAATTTCTAACCTGAAGTTTTTATGGGTTGGGTTAGAGTTGAAGATTTCCAACCCGTCAACCTGCCAGCCCAAACCCGCCAACCCAAATATTTTTGGTAGACACATTTATGAGTATATATAAAAATATTTATTTTCAATAGTAATAATATATTAAATTATATAGTAATATATATTAAATAACTTATATTAAGTTATTTTATATGTATTAAATATGTTTGAACTCGGTCCACTTCTTTATGGTACCAGTTGTTGCTTCATTGAATTTGCTTCACTAATAGGCTCACAATTCGACTTTGATCGTTATGGACTAATACCAAGATCGAGTTTAGTTAATGTACGTAATAATGAGTCTAATTATACAACAAGATCAATATGAATAATTCACAAAAAAAAAATCATAATCCAAATAAGGTTTTTCCTATTCGACTTATCCAGAGAGGACAGATCTTTAACTAAGATATATGCGTAATATCTCTTGACTGTTTTTGAACGTTTTATCTCACCACCCCAAAATATCATTTAAAAATGTCCAAATATGATACTTTTTATAAAAGGGAAGTGATATTCAGACCACAAATTTTGATTTATTTACCACAAACATGTTTTACTGGCTTGTACAGTGTGTTTTAAAAGTTATACTGTATGGTAAATATATCAATATTTGTGGTACGAATATCACTTACCTTTACAAAATTATCAAATTATCTAACGATATGATGGCTGTCAAGAAGAAAGTAATATAGACTGGGATTAAAGTACACTTAATGTGTATGATCATAATATAGACTGGGATGAAAGATAATATTTTGATGATTGCTCAAATGAAAATTAAAAACAATAAGTTATTCAACTGTGCAAATGGCTTAACATATAGCCTGTATGTCAATCATGCCAAACAAGCAAACAGATTCTTTAAAAAAACAAAAAATAAAAAACAAATGGATCCTAAAAGTTGGCACATGACAAGCAGCAGCAAGTAGCCAATAACCTTTCCATTTTTACATCTCACTCTCAAACACAGTAACTTACATCAACAACTAGTTCTGTTCTTAACAATTTTACTCTCTTATGTATTTAAAACTCATAAAAAATGGCAAAACACCCATGTTCTGTCTATCCTACTTCATCATTATCATCCTCTTCTTCTTCATTTTATATTCTTTATCTTTTTCCATAAACACTTCATGAAAGTTTCTCTCTAAACAATCCAAAAAAGAACCCATGAATATTCATACTCTCATTGTTCCCTCTTTCATTTTTCTCTCATTGCTCACTTTGGCATATGGGTTCGGATCAATGGGCCCGATTTCCGCGGTTTTCGGGCAAAATGACTTCTTTTGTGCCATTGATGCAAGTGGAAAACAAGAAGTTATTTGCTGGGGAAAGAATACTACTACAACAAGTTCCTCGGTTTTCGCTATTGATGTGTCACCCATGGCTGCACTTAGTGGTGGTTATGGGTTCATGTGTGGCATTTTAGTCGACACATCTTATGTTTCTTGTTGGAACTCAATGGGTTATACTTCTGATCTTGTTCCACAGGTATATCAAACAACTTCTTATTCACATATTTCTTCAGGAAAAGATCATGTTTGTGGTATTAGAGGATCTTATTATTCTGATATCGATTCGGGCTCAGTTGATTGTTGGGATATTGTACAAACATCAAGTAACGAGTTCGGTTCGAAACAGAGTGCTCTGTTTTATAATCAAGAGATTAGTACTATTTTGTTTAATAAGATTGTTTCTGGTGATGGGTTTAGTTGTGGTAGTATTAAAGATGGTGGGATTAAATGTTGGGGCCCAAATGCATCAAATTTGAATATTCCAAATGTAGTAGATCATTTTCTTGCTTTAGCATCTGGAAAAAGTTCAATTTGTGGGGTTTTAGAATCATCTGGTGAGATCAAGTGTTGGGGTGATTCGAATTCAGTACATTCTTCGATTCTTGATCCTCCTGTTGGAAGATCATTTGTTTCATTAGCTACCGGTGCTCAACATTTTTGTGGGATTAGAAAAGATGACCATGGGATTGAATGTTGGGGGAAGGTTAATACCTCTTCTGTTCCTAAAGATTCGGGATTTTTATCGATTGCATCTTCTGATTCGATCATGTGTGGGATTAGAGAAGATGATTTGGTTCTTGATTGTTGGTTTGCAAATGCTTCTTTACCATCTGACTTTGATCCACCACTGCAGTTATGCAGCCCGGGCTTATGTCATCCTGGATCTTGTGGCCCGGGGAAGTTTGCTTTCAATGCTAGTCTTTTACATGAGCCCGATTTGACTAGCTTATGTGTTAGAAAAGATTTGAGTATTTGTTCTCCATGTGGGTTCAATTGCTCAAATGGGTTCTTCCCCTCGAGTTCTTGTACTGAAAATGCTGATAGAGTATGCACCGCATGCTCCCTTTGTCAAAATAGTTCATGTTATGAAGTCTGCAACCTGAAGTCTCACCCGCCACATCAAGATCACCGGCTGCATCAATTGCGTAAACTGATGATCATAATTGGTTCATCGTTTATTGGATTTTTGTTAATCTTAGTCTTTTTGTGTATTTTACTTCGGTTTTTTCCAAGAAAAGGTAGACAAAAGAAGCAGTTTGCATCTTGCATTGGTAAGCCTGGTGAGAAAGAAACAGATGCACCTGATGTCGTACCATCTGTAGTCTCAATTGCACCGTGTCCCGGTCTAGCTCAAGTTTTTAGGCTATCTGAACTCAAAGATGCGACTAATGGGTTCAAGGAGTTTAACGAGCTGGGTCGGGGAAGCTATGGATTTGTTTACAAAGCTGTATTGGCAGACGGGCGCCAGGTGGCAGTCAAACGGGCCAATGCTGCTACAATCATCCACACAAACAGTAGAGAATTTGAGATGGAGCTTGAGATTCTTTGTAGTGTTAGGCACAGTAATGTAGTAAATTTATTAGGGTATTGTGCAGAAATGGGAGAAAGATTACTTGTGTATGAGCTCATGCCACATGGTACACTCCATGATCATCTCCACGGAGGATTATCACCACTAAACTGGCCTTTAAGGCTAAGAATCGCAATGCAGGCTGCAAAGGGTCTAGAGTTTCTTCACACGGAATTCAGCCCACCTATAGCACATCGTGATGTAAAGAGCTCCAATATATTACTTGATTCTGATTGGGGTGCTCGAATATCTGATTTTGGACTCTTGAGAAATGAAGGTGATGTGATTCTCGACATGAGAGACGATGTTTACAACTTTGGTATTGTTTTGCTAGAGATACTTAGTGGCAGGAAAGCCAATGATCGAGATTGCACACCTTCAAGTATAGTCGAATGGGCTGTGCCATTGATCAAACAAGGCAAAGCGGCTGCTATTATTGATAGATTTGTGAGTCTACCACGTGTCGTTGTACCATTGCTCAAACTTGCAGACATGGCAGAGGTTGCTATAAGGGAAAATCCATGTGAAAGACCATCAATGACTGAAATAGCAATGTTCTTAGAGCAACTAGTGAAAGAAGGTTTGATTTTATGATTGATGTTCACTGAAAAATTGGAAATTTTTTTTTTCTTTTTTTGAGCAGATTCTTGGTGAGTTACTTGCTGCTCTATTGCAACTGTATATTGTTTTGAGCTGTTGTTAATTATAAACCCTCACCATCCTTTCATATTCTAATAAAGATTGATTTTCTAAAGTAAGTTTTTATACACTTATTTTGGTACTTGTAATTCCTGTAGTAATTCACTTTTTTCGATTATCATAGTTGGTTACATTGTATCGAAAAGTCCTGTATGATAGTAGTTCATAAAGTAAAGATAATGATATATGTGACTAATTTGGTAAGCCTAAACACATTGCCTAAATGGTGCTGAAACATTGATTCTACTCATTCTTTCTCTTAATCTTAATCTTTAATCTTCCATATGTCAACACCAAATTTTTAAACATATGTTTAGGCCTACCATATTAGTTACATTTATTATTTTCCTAAAGTAAATCAAACGATTGTCTCTTGTAAGTTCATTTATATCTCTATGTAATATCACTGAGAATTGTTAGTCTTATTGCAATGCGTCCAAGATTTTAGCACCCAAGTTATTCAAGCTAAAGGTTGTGTTCCAATCAGAAAATCTTTTTACGAAGAGAAAAGTCTCTCACAGTTAGAGTGTAAGAAAAAGCCACTTCGTACATTGTCATTGTGAAGATACGCTTATACTACATGAGATTTGTGGGCTTCGCGGTTAAAGGTGTTATGAATGTTACAAACCTTTACCAAGAAGGTTACAAATAAAGGGGTAAGCAGATGACGGTTTTTCCTATTTAGGTTACCTAGAGGAGTTTTTTTAACTTAGATACAGACAGTCTAGCCAGACTATCTTGTGACCGTTTTCTTACCCAGCAAGAAGGTTACACACAAATTTTACACAAAATAAGTGTACTTTCACAGCAAAAAGTAAATGAAGATGTTTTACCCCTATATTTCTCAAGGAAAGTGAACTTCCTCAAGCTAATACTTAACCAGTAAGTTTTGTAACTGTCATGTGTACATTTCCACGTTTATTTAACTTTTCATAAACAAAAGGAAGGAACGGATCTTGCAAATAATGGGAATAGGGATTGTCTAGTCTAATTGGATGGGTAAAAAACATAGATAGTTGGGAATCCAATTCCTCCTGGTTCCAAGTCATACAAGCCAAAAGTCACTACATTTTGCTAAAACATATTTTATGTAATGTTGCATCAGTCAATATATATATATGTATATGCAACCAAAATATAGACCCAGTTCCAAGTGAATAACAGTTTTTAGAGCAGGGGTATCATCAAATGAACCTAACTAACATATACTTGTAACGAAATAACCAACAAAAGGGAATTAAACTAAACCTAATCTACAAACCAATTAAAATTCCTTGTTTATGTTGTATTTAAGTAGCATCTACCAATATACTAAAGGGTTTAATCACATCATCATTTATTTGGTTTTACCTTCTTTTTTTTTTTGTAAAGTGTATTTCGATTCAGACGTGTTGGAGGCAATTTTGACCTGCGATTTGCAGGACCTCCAACCCCTCCTTATGGAAAATTCCTTTGAGATGAGAACCCCAAGACTCGAACCTGAGACCTTGGATAAACTCACCCCCGGGGCCCACATAGTGGATTAGTTAAATACCCCTGGCCAACCCACCAAAGTGTTTTACCTAATAATTATAGTTTTATATTCATACTAGCTTATTACCCCGCGTAAAACACAGGGACTTAAAAAAAATTGTACATTGTTTTGAAGATAGAGAAGCATTTAAATATGAAAACTATTAATATTATTTCATGCATTTAAACACTCATATCATGTTAAGTTTAGTTACAAATTACATATCAAAAAGTTTAATATTGAGAAAATTATGTTACATCCTCATACCCGTCTCCATCCCCGGTAAACTCGGGGATTCCCCGGTCAAATCGGGTTCGGGTATTGGGTTCCTCATCGGGCTCGGGTATTTTTGCCATCCCTACTCCAACATTGTCATTCTTTCCATGGTTTTGTTTGTTTCATTCATCTTTAAAATTAAACTAAAAGGTTACCCGTGCTTTGTTGTGGGTGGAACTTGTATCATTTTTAACCATCCCACTGAAACTCAACTGACTCACCACACAAAACCACATTGTCATTAACTCCTACATTAAAATTTCAGTTTATTGATACCATATCAGCATACCAAACACACCCTTTTAAAGCCAAAACACTAAAATAATAATATTTAACACCAATACGCTGAGGGTTCCAAAGTGGTAGCCACCGCGTCGATGAATACGACGACTTCCTTAACGCAATACGTCGAAAGCTCGGCGTATTCGTCTCAATACGCCGGCAATATGCCAACCTTTAAAGTTGGTCTAAATATCAATAATGTGCATTATGCAATGAGAAACAGATAAGGTTTTCTCTTTTTGGTTATTTTTAGATGAAGGGTAATTTTGATATCAGATGTATGCGGCCCAACTATTTCCTTGACCACCCCAACATATTATACATAGGAAGATTTCGAACCCGGGATCTATTTTGAGGAAACATGTTTAATGAAATAGCCTTATTTTTAATTGAAAACATGGCAATAAGTTTACTCAACCATCCGACTTTACCTTTATTTATATGAGCACCCCTCTTGAAACAAAACTCAAGCCTCCAATGCTTTTACTTTTCCCGCGGTTCGACATTCACTCCTGGAAAAAAAAAATATTAATAAATGGAACTCTATGAAGGAAAATGATAAATCCTCCTAAAAATTAGCCTAAAAATCCTCCGAAAACCACAAGATAATGACATATGGATTCCATTAAATCTCTTTCCTAATTTTATCCTTTGATTTTTCCACATGTCATCATCTTGTAGTTAAATGAATTTTTAAGCTATTCTTTTAAAAATATTTATCATTTTCCCTTTACGAAAAGGATTCCTTCAATGGATCCAAATTGATATCTTTAAATTATAAAAATGTTTCAAAACTTGAAATGATATTTGTTGATGCAGAGTTGCAGACTGCAGAGGCAAGATTTGAATAGTATTCTTAATGGACCTAGTTAACATAACATATCAATATTTCCATATGATTCTACATAATCAACTGGGCCAGGATTTGTAAAATTATAGGCTAAAAAAGATATGTTAAATCGGGGCAGAAAATATGGGCCTTATGCACATGAGTTTTTTTTTTCCTCTACTTTACACGAATACATGATTGCTTGTGATAAAACTCGGGACTTTCAAAAAACACCTCAAACAATCCACTCTCACAATATGGGAAGTGGGTCTCGAACCCGAATGAAATTCTCTAAAATCGAAAACCATACTAACAGGGTCTCGAACCCGAATGAAATTCTCTAAAATCGAAAACCATACTAACAGGCCACAAACCCCTAGGCAAATGAGTTAAAAAGACAATAAAAATATTAGAACCACTAATGATTGATCATGTTACATACATGGAATAAAGAATTAATTAACCACTAATAATTGATCAAGGGAATATGCAAACCAACCGTATCCACATTAACACGCTTCGAGAGGGAGCCAGTAGTTACCACAAAACGAACTAGTGGGCTGCTTGTAGAGATGATAATGAGATATGCTCATATTTTATCTCCATTTATTTTTATCTTTATTTTTATATATATAAAAATACAACTGATTTAATCAATTATTGACCAATCATATCTTTCAATTCCTTCAAATTAAACCATGTTTATGTTATCTGTTTATTTATCAACCTTAATTAAAAAAATAAAATATATAATAAAAAGAAAACAATAATATATTCAAATTTATACCATCCAAAACCACGAGCAATAAGATTGATGATGCAAGTATGCAGTTTCATTCTTCTAACCATTTTCTTTTTATTTAACCCACGTTATATATCAGATTCATTAAGTTGTTTTTATATATATATATATACAACATTTAGCCATAGAGAATATTGATCTTTATATTAGTATAAATAAATATAGGATTAGCATAAATAAATATAATGATGAATTCTCAATTATATAGTTCAAATTCAAAATCTATTTGGCCTAAATGATTTGGTTTAAAATAGTTGTTAAAAAATAGTTGTAGTTTGGATATTTTCTAAAACTTATTTTACGAGAACATCGGTTTAGAAACAACAAAAAACCAGATAAAAGAAATGTTATCTATTAGCTTTTGACGACAAAAACTTAGAATTAGGGCACTAGGAGTGGTGAAGGAGATTTTACCAGCTCTCCCAAATTCCGCCAATAAAATGTTGCCAACTCATTTTACCCTTTCAACCCTCCCAACCAACCCTCTCAACTTAAATCACTGGCGCCCCATAAATTTGATACCCTCCCATACTCTCTCTCTCTTTTATATGCAAAGGTCCCACACACTCTCTCACACTCTCTCTTCTCTCTCCATTTATGCTCGCAGGGTTCATATGAGATCATCCATAAATTTTGGCCATAAAATCAATACCGGCGGCGGTGTGTGGGAGCATAAAATCACCATAAAATCACCCACTCCGGGTGCCCTTATGCTATAGATGGTACTAGATTTAGATCCGTGTCAAATACACGGAAGGTTTACGATATTTTTAAATAAAATTAATTATTAAACATATCTAACTAAAAAAAAACTTTATAAATTCAACTTTAAAAGTATATGAAAAAACAAACTGATAAATTTAAATGTAGAGAATGTAAGTAAAATTATTGAGTTCTAATGTTTATTTTTCTTTTATATATATATATATTTGATCATTATGATTAACTTTTAGATAAATAATATATATATATAATAATTTTTGTGTGGGTCAACAATTTTTATTTTAATTATAAATTTGAGTTTTACTGTTTATCTTTGTTATATCTTTTTTTTTATTTAATCAATATTTTTAACTTGGAGATAAATAATATATATATATATAATAATTTTTGTGTGGGTCCATAATTTTTATTTTAATTATTAATTATGACATAAGTAAATTTTAATTTGATGAAATCAAGCCTTACGATTGGTTAATAAGCTATTAGGGCAGCTGTCTTTTAGTATATATAAAGAAAGATAAAGATTAGTGTCGAATTGACCCGACCCGAACCGATTAGCACACACACTTTATCTGCTTAAGGACATACGTGGTATGAAATCCTAGATTCGCCACTTACCACCAAGGTTATTTAAATCTCTTAATTAATTAGTTCAATTGTATAAACTAGTACCATCAACATTATAATATACCATTTGTCTTAACATTTGAAATTTTAAGTGCAACAAATTAATTATTTTGTCACAAAGTATATACTAATTAAATGAAAGAATATTATAATAATAGAAACTAATTAGTAATTCATATCATAAACAATCACCTTTTTCTAATATTACCTACACCGACTACCACACAAAACCGGCGGTAGATGAGTTATAAATCGATGTATCATGTATTGATGCACGACGGTTGGCGAAGTCATCGTCATCCATCATCTAACTATCTTGGTTGAAAAATTAAAAACAGATATATCAACATGCACCATATGGATACGATTCTAGTATACGATAAAGAAGCGACCGTTCGTCATGGTTGTTTAATCGAGCAAACCCACGTGAGCCACTTTTTCTATGTTTACTACACGTAAGCCCCCACCAAAAAAATATGATTTTATTGTACGGGCTCTGTCCTGTTAGTAACTACCCGATTCCTGTTTTATTTCCCCTCCTTTAAAAGTAGGGTGTCGCTATTTTCACCGCAAGAGACAAAAGACCGTACAACACATACTGCATACCATACAAGTGTTTTAAGCTTCAAAAGGATGGAAATAGCTTTCACACATGGTGGAAATAGACAACCCCTTAAAAGTATATATATAGTATACTAGTTTTAATACCCGTATGATGTACGAATTAATTACGATTTTTTTTCTTTTTCGTTGACTTTTATATCTTTGTATTTATTTATTATTCTTCTTGTTTTATAAGAATAAATCAGGGGATAAGTTAACATATTATTATTGGCTAAAATATAATTAAACTAAAATATAGTATATGAAAAATAGATGTCTACATATATAAATTGAAATTATTAATATAAAATATGATAAATTAATTATAGATATGTTTCAAGTGGATATTAACAATAATATGATAATTATTAATTAATAAGTAAATTAGGAATTTTAATTTCATAGGATTAATTTATATATTGTTAGATATGGTAATAATATAATAATAAGAATTCATTTATATTAGGTATATTTGTCTACGAATTAAATAATAGTTTAATTATGCATGATATCTAAAAAAATAGGATTTATTAATGTAGACTAAAAAGGACACGTGTCGTTTATATATCGCGTCAAGTATCGATCAAAGGACGCTTCAATCTTGTTTTAGTATATTGGTAGATATTAGTCTTAATACCCGTGCGTGATGCACGGATTATGTCATGTTTTGCTTATTTGTCTTACATTTTTATTATACCAACTTTATATGTTTATTTGATATATAGGCAATGGAATGATATATGTTTATAGATTAATCAATACAACTATGATTATATTTAGACATTTAGTTATAATTATCTAAACTTGTTATTTGAGGGCAAACAATACCTTTATTTAAAATTCAGATAGTTAGGTACAAATATAAAAAAAAACGTACACTTTTATTTGGCTTTTTAGGATTATGAGTTATTTTCATATAAATAGTATTAAATCATTTAATTAATAATAATTAGAAACATAGTTTAATTAGGACTCTTTATCTAAATATAAGTACTTTTAAAAAATATTATATTATAATCATATTAGTTAAAGATTATCACATATTTAAAAATAAAAAATAATATTTTAATTAATAAATAGATCAAAAGTCTATAAGTCGATGAAAGATTACGTCGCGTGTTTTTTCAAAAACCCTTCAATCCTGTTTTAATATATTGGTAGATATGATGAAAAAAAATATTTATTACTATTTTTTTTGTAATCAAAAGTGGGTGTATTTGCTTATTAATTGGATTGGTAACGTGTGCGTTTGACAGTAAAAGACGAAAAAATGGTGTTATTAGAAAAGTTAGGTCTTACCCAACCCAAATTATTT
The DNA here is from genome assembly GCA_025447715.1 of Asclepias incarnata. Taxonomy (NCBI): domain Eukaryota; kingdom Viridiplantae; phylum Streptophyta; class Magnoliopsida; order Gentianales; family Apocynaceae; genus Asclepias; species Asclepias incarnata. The sequence continues at coordinate 12,922 of JAOEHQ010028116.1, forward strand.
TCTCATTTTTTTTCACTACCACATCAGCGTCATATCACTTCTTTCTAATTTCATATTCCAAGTAAAGAAAATGATAAATCCTTTTAACATATCTTCATAACAATCATCATAATGCCATAACTATATGTTAAGTGAAATCCACTAATTTTACCAAGTATCATGATCACATTGTTAAAAGGATTTTGTGGGAGGATTTATCATTATCCTTCTAGAAAATATTTTATTATATTATAAAACAAACAAATATTTTTTTTCCCATTATTACTGGTTGAAAGCAAGTTATGCCCACACCCACCTTTTCTGGCATTTCTCACAACGACGAATTTGAATATTTTCCTTACAAAAATGATTGAGAAAATTTTAACGTCAACCTGTTTTTTTTCTAAAATGGTTGAGAAAACATTTGAGAAAGAAAACAACTTTTAAACCACGTGCACTTTAGAAATATCAAAAGTTTTTCTACGTACTACAAAAGCAAAAAACCAAGTGAGAAATGGAACCTCTCGAGTCTCGAGACACCTCCAGTTTACAATCACAAATTCTTTGTTTTATGGGTTTAGTACTTCAAAATGTAAGCAACTTATCTCGTTTTGTCATTATGGGTATGCAACTTTAATCTTGTGCATTGTATGTAAGTAACTTGTTATTTTGATCAAATCATGTAACATTTTTACTT
>JAOEHQ010028127.1:0-13596 GCA_025447715.1 Asclepias incarnata
ATAATACGAGTGTATTAAGGAAACCCTTGTAAGTGAATAAGGTCTTTGATTAGACCTGTTACTCACAAATACTAAATAGAGTATTGTAATTAATGCTTATAGGATAAGACATTAATGACATACGACTTTTGTGTAAAATCGTATATACTCAAGTGTATTGTCTTGGAACTTGTGCAAAATGCAAGTTGAATACTTTGCACTCGTTGTCTCTCAGTCTTCGATCTCAGATAAGGTAGTTTCTGAATCCCGCATCTGAAACTATCTTCTTTCTTCTTTCTTCAGTCTTCGACTTCAGATAGAATGTATTGTATAAGGTAGATCTTGACTTCGAGTGAAGCAATAATAATCTGAAGTAATCTCAGATTATTTGCTCCAGAAATGTTACATGACAAATAATATATATACTTCGGAATTTCTGGAGTAAGCTCAGATCAAATCTGGAGTGAACTCAGAATTTCTGAAGTGAGTTCAGATCAAATCTGGAGTGAGCTCAGATCAAATCTGGAGTGAGCTCAGATCCAAATCTGAAGTTTAACAAATTCTGAACTAACAAATTCTGAACTAACAAATTATGAACTAACATGTTTTATTATAATATTCGTTTTAAAATAAATATTAGATTTATGTATTTTGTTGATAAGCATAATGTATTGAAAAAACAAGAGGGATGCCCGCGCAATGCAACGGCGAAGGTGGTTGTGGCGACGACCGGTGGCGGTGGTGGCGGCGATGAGCAGTGTAGATAGTTGATGTAAATGTAATTGATGGAAAGGGGGTTGTGTAGATATTTTAGGAATTAAGGGATAGATTGCAACAACTGTCATTTGGGCCTACTTATCTTAGTGTACTTTATCGTGTAAATCGTATAACATTTGTAAATTGTACAACTGAGATTCGTTTTACATGAAAATCAAAGGATTATCGTTTTGTGAACGTATTGTATTGTTGAGAATCTTAATTTGTGAGTGGTTGTGTGTTCGTATGGTATCTAGTTGTCTATTAATAATGCCTATTTAAAATGAAACGTGTTAAGTATTCGTTAAGTAAACGTTATATCGTGAAAGGATATCGTGTGAATAGTCGTTATAATTGTAATTCAAAGTTACAAAATAATATGTCAACAAAATATTACGTTGAGTCGCAAGGCGAAAGTTATAGCCAATTGAATCGTTATTAAGAGAAAATCCGGGAGAGTCGCGAGAGTGCAAGGGGGGATCAAAACCCTTGCACTAGGATGTGTCAACCTCATTTTCTCCATCTTCTTTCTCTCTCTAAAACCAGATTTGCTCTCACCTCTCACTAGAAAATCACACTTTATTCTTAAAAACGGGATTAAGCTAGGATTCAAGGAGTGTTCGTCATCTAATTCGTGTTTTCTGTTCAGAAACAAGTAAGTGTTCATCTCCTTTGCATCACTTCTGATTTCTAAGTATGTTTGTATCTAAAACCGAATCTAAGGCAAATCTATTAAGTTGTTATTTGAATAACTTATGGATTAACTTAGAAAACACTTAGACAAGCCTTAGAATAACTAGAAATCGTTTGTTAAGCATCAAAAGTTGAAGTTGTACCTGAAAAATCAAAGAAGATGAAGTGCAGGTCGAGTTCGGAGGTCCCAGAGCTCGAGCTCGAGCTAGCCCAACTCGAGCTCGAGTTGTTGGTTTGGCTCGAGTCGAGTGTTGTGTTGTTCGTGTGGTCGAGTTGTGGTTGTTTAAGGTCGATTCGGAATATGTAATCGTAAAGTAAAGGTCCAAGACTTAGTTCCACTCAATGTTTGCTTAAATTTTGGTTGAGCTCGAGCTACAACTCGAGTTGGAACTCGAGTTGGGCTTGAACTCGAGCCTGGAACTCGAGTTCGAGTCCCGATGGCGTCCGGTTTTGCGTTTTTGTTAAGTTTTTGCTATGGAATCGTATGGAAATGGTTATCTCTTGTATAAAAAGTGTTTTAACATAAAATAAATTGAGATAACAAGTTTATATACTCAATTTAATGCCAAGCTAGTGTTATGGAACTTAAGCTAGGATCGTGAACTCGTTCGAGTATCGAAAACAAAACATTTCAGGCCTTTAAGATCAAATTAAAGTACAACGATTTAAGACGATTCTAGCTAGGATTAAACGGGTAATAATAGAAGATTAATGGCATTATTAATAGATCAAGGTGATAGTTATATCCGGAAACTAACTATCGATCATTTCATTTATTGTGTTATGCGTATGTTAGGATTCGGATCGCGTGGTCTTTGAATCACCAGTCAGTGTTATTCTTATTTACTTATCGACTTTCAGGTGAGTTTCGTATGAAAAGTGTACTCAAATCGTGTCGATAGTTTTTACTGTACAATATATGTTGTAGTATAGTATTACTTTGGTAAGTGCCACACGGGGTGATCCGTCGGCACTTGTATATTCTGTACATCCCGTGTGGACTGGTGGTTCTATTTTGTACGTCACGTGTGGACCGGTGGTTCTATACTATACGTCTCGTGTGGACTGGTGGATCTATTCTGTATGTCTTGTGAGGACTAGTGAATCTATTTTATAAGATTATGATGCGTTTGTGTGGATTTATTTATTTGTGTTTGATTAAGTGTTCAGTTTGTATGTGATCAGTTGTGCTAATCTGTGTGTGTTCCTTACTGTAAGTAATCTCTATAGCTCTCCTATGTTGTACAATGCTCTTGGTATATCGACACAAACTCATTTTCATTTAACATAAACCTGCGCACTCACCAGCTTTATGCTGACAAACTCTAGTACATTTTTCAGGTAATCCAGTGAACCAAATGAATCAAGCTTGAGGATCATTAGAGCTGGACCGGAATCGAGGGAGCTGCGCATCGTTTGCTAGATTGGTTCAGAGATATGCGCACTTGTTAGCACTTCCTTGATTAGTCTTGTATTCACAGGCCGTGTACCATGTATGAACCCCATTTTAGGGTTTAATGTTGGTAATCACATACTAGTTTGCATATAAACAATCGTGTTATTGTGTTTTGTATCGAATTCTTGTGGTGATTTCAATGAGAATCGTATTTAATTTAGTGATGTTCTATGTAATTTCCAAGTATTGTTGTACTTTATGTGGCATCTCATACTTCCGCCTTGTTGGGGTGTTATAGATTTTAAATGGTCCAATTACTATTTTAAAAGTAATAAAAAGAATAAAATGATCTAAAAAAAATGAAATCAATAATGACTTTCATCATATTTGATAGTATTTTTTTTCCTAATATATTGTAACACCCAGCTAAAGCGGTAACACGGGATGCACAGTAAACATAGTACATAGCACAAGTTACAGATCAAAACACAGACCATAACATTAAAATCAGGAACAAGGATTACAATGTATGAGGGCTATGCCCGTTACATAAGTTACAAAAGTCTAGCTCAAATCGAGCAAAAGAAACAAGTACTAATACATGAACTGACATAGTTACAATTGTTCTTAAGTACAAAAGACACAACATCTGGCGCAATGGATGCAGTTACAAAAGACGATTCGTCCTGAAGGATCAACACTGATCGCACGTACAAGATCATAAATGGATACTCTATTGACCTGGACCTGAAAAGCATGAGAGTTCAAAAGTCAACTACAAAAGTAGTTGGTGAAGTCACAGTTTCTAGACCAAAAACCTTAGTTCATAAAACCTGTTGCAAGAACATATATATAATTATATAAAAAATCGACTGATACCAATGGTCATAAGTTCAAAGTACATAAGTTCATACACATAACAGTACTATTATGTATACCTATTTACGCCCATACAAGGCCTAAACAAATTTACATAACATTACTGCCCAAAATAATAGTTGCATAAGTTCTTACCATTTATTAATTATACATTAAACTGAGCCCGTCTACTAAACTGATTAGTTACATGCACATCATCCTACTCTATCGCTAGTAGGGAAGTAAGTAGTTATGCTCTCGCAACGAACCGGTACGAGAGAGGTAGTCTACCCTAACAGCACTGTCCATAAGTACTCACAGTCTATCTCGTTACAATGGGAGTCGATTAATAGTAGGGGTCGAGCTGCAATAGCACTCAGGTGCAGTACAATAAACAGTATGAGTCTAGTACAAAAGTTGCAAGTTCATAAGTACGTTAGTTCATAAAATAAGTTCATAAAGACAGTTCAATGTACGTTTCATAAGTACAATTACTATTTAATAAAATAGTTTTTTTTTTTATGCTTTTCAGCCCCGCACCAAAACTGCTAAAACAGAATAGGGCAATGAACTCACCTGACAGTAGAACAAAGAACAAGTTACGGTACAAGTATTAGAACAAATACTTAGAACAAACGAAAAAGTACGGATCTCGCGCACAACCTAGCACATAAGAATAATTGAGGTTAATACCTCACGAACGCTTAAATGTTTAACAATTAGTACCTAAGGAAATGCCATTAAAAGTTCTTGACCAAAAACGAACACATTTGACTCTTTTTAGTCCTTTTTGAGCACTTTAAATAACCACAGGGACTGATTCTGTAAAAATCATTAACTTTTGAAAAGTTACACTTTTAGTCCTCTGTGTATATGTTTGAACACGTATAAGACTGCGTATAAGATCACTGCACGTAGAAGTTTGACCACGTATAAGACCGCGTATAAATTTGACCACGTGAAAGTTTGCCGCACGTATAACTTATACGTTTTCGAGCATTTTCAAAATTTAACAAGTATTTGACCACGTAAAACATTGAGGACATAGAACTTACACGCGCATAGAAGTTTTTATAACACTTAAAAATATACGCGTTTATACTCACACAAAACAAATCCGTGGTCAAGAACAAGGTCGAATTAAACATCGATTTTGCAAGGTTTTAGCTCGGAAATCATTAGGAAACATTGTTATACCTTCAATAAACAAAAACCAAGCACGATTTTGATGGTTTCTTGCTAAAATAGGACCGCGTAAATGATTAAAGACTAGAGAGAATTTGATTGATAAATTTTGAACACAATGGATGAAATTGATCATCAAAATCAGTTTAGATCAACTCTTGCATGTAATTTACAGGTGTAATTACCAGAATCTAGTACTTGGACTCCGCTAAAAGTCATGCAATTAGAATAATAGAATAATTAGTTAGTGGACCGTTAGTTTTGTTACTTTTAGGACCAGATTTGTAACAGGTTTAACGATCAGATGGCATTTCAATAGTTACTATAAGTCTATTTGTTAAACATTCTAGGATCTAACTCGAGCATAAAATGAACGAATAATCGAGAGTACGCAATGTAAACATAAAATAAACAATAGAACGAGTCTCAAAAGAACATTAAATATGACTCAGGATCAGTTAACGAACGTTCGAACAATAGACAGTACAAGACTCGAGACGGTTGTCACACTCTCCCCAACTTGAGAGAATTTCGTCTTCGAAATTAAGATCGACTTCACTGGAAAAGCTGCGGATACTTCTCTTTGATGAAATCTTCGCGTTCCCAAGTGTACTCATGACCATGCTTAGCAGACCAACGAACTTTGACTAATGGTACTCGACTTTGGCGCAGTTGCTTAATGCTCCGACCCATGATCTCAATAGGTTCATCAATGATGTTAAGACCCTCATCAATTTGTACGTCTTTAATTGGAACGACAGTCGCTGACACTTCAGCTAAGCACTTTTTTAACATAGAAACATGAAATGTATTATGAACGTTTCCTAGCTCGATTGGTAGTTCCAGTTTGTACGCGACTAGACCCACACGTTGCACAATCTCGAAAGGTCCGATGTACCGAGGGCTCAATTTGCCTTTCTTGCCAAAGCAAACAGTGCCTTTCAACGGAGACACTTTCAGAAGAACTTTATCACCTACCCTAAACTCGAGGGGTTTACGGCGCTTGTCTGCATAAGACTTTTGTCTGTCACGAGCTACCTTGAGTCGTTCTTTGATCATTGCAATTTTGTCTGTTGTCTCTTGTACAATTGGTAGCTTGATCCAGCTTCTTTCACCCGGTTCTAACCAACACAAGGGTGATCTGCACTTACGTCCATAAAGAGCTTCAAAAGGTGCACATCGGATGCTCGTGTTATAGCTATTGTTGTACGAAAACTCAATCAAAGGCAAGTGAACGTCCCAACTGCCTTTGAATTCTAACACACATGAACGGAGCATATCTTCCAATGTCATAATTGTACGCTCGCTCTGTCCATCCGTCTGTGGATGATAAGCGGTACTTAAGTTCAAACGAGTACCTAACGCTTTATATAACTGGTTCCACAAGTCTGACGTAAAACGAGGATCTCTATCAGATGTGATAGATAAAGGCACGCCATGTCTTACCACAATCTCATCAATGTACAACCGAGCGAACTACTCCATGCTGAAATCTTCTCGTACAGGGAGAAAATGAGCTGACTTAGTCAATCTATCAACAATTACCTAAATGGTATCATGTCTATTGATGTGATTCTTGAAAAAGAATCAATCGTTCATTAGTTTCTATTTGTTCAATGGCATTCCTAGTTTACTAATAGTTAAATATTTGATCGTTTTAAGAGGTGTTAACCTCAGTTGTGTTCTTGTTCTAGGTTCAAGTGCTCGTAACGTGTGACTCGTTCATTATGTACTTATCTTGGTACATTGTCTTGTATTAACATAATATCTTCGATCAGGTGAGTTCACTGCCCCTATTCTGTTTAACAGTTTTGATGCGGGGCTGAAAAGCATGAAAAAATTATTTTATTATAAATAGTATACGTACTAAAGAACTTATTTTGAAACGTACTAAAGAGCTATTTTGAACGTGTTACCATTTTATGAAACGTACTTATGAACTATACCTTTGAACTGAACTATTATGTACTATTTTATGAACTGTACTTATGAGCTATTATTGAGCACTTACGCACTATTTTATGAACTTGAACTATCTATTGTACTTATGCCTAAGTGCTATCACAGCTCGACCTCTACTATTAATTCAATCGCACCAGTACTAGTGATTGAACCGTAGGTACTTATGGATAGCGCTGCTGTTAGGGTATACTACCTCTCTCGTACTGGTTCTGCGAGTGCATATTTACTTATTTTCCCTACTAGCGATAGAGTAGGATGATGTTCAGGATCTTAAACGGTTTAGTAGCTGGACTCAGTTGTAAAGTATAAAAAATAAATCGAAAGACTTTTGAGCTATTATTTGACAATAACGTCATGTAAAGTTGTTTAGGCCTTGTATGGGCGGGGGTTAAACAGTTGTACATGATTGTACTGAACTTATGAACTTTGAACTTATGTACTATTGATCTTTGAACTTTTAAACAGATGAACTTACGGCCACTGGTAACGGCCTATCTTTTATAAATGTATTTGAACTTGTAACAGGTTTTGAGAACTAAGTACTTGCTACAAAATCAATGAATCTCACCAACTACTTTCGTAGTTGACGCTTTTGAAATCTCATGCTTTTCAGGTCCAGGTCAATAAGCAACTATCCATGTTCAAGCTTTTAGTGCGTTCAATGCCGATCCTTTAAGACGGATCATCTTTTGTAACTCCATCCATTGTGCTCGGATGTGGAGTGTTTAGTATTTTAAACAGTTGTATCTTAGTGCAGTTTATGTTTGAGTACTTGTTCTAAATTGCTCTGTTGAGCTAGACTTATGTATTTCATGTTCATGTAACGGGCACTACCCTTATACATTGTAATCGTTGTTCTGATTTTAATTTAATTTTCTGTGTTATGATCTGTAACTTGTGCTATGTACTATGTTTGTTGTGCATCCCGTGTTTCCGCTTTAGCAAGGTGGTACATGGGCGTTATGCCGTGTACGAGTACTTATCGTCTAACTTGTTTTTAGTTAAGACTTGATTGTTAATTCGTGTACGAGACTTTGGCATGTGAGCCTATTCGAGCACGATACTTATTGTACAATCGACCTATACTTAGTCTACTCTTCAGGTGAGTTTCGTAGCCCCTTTTATCATGTTTTTGGGGTGGAAAGATACTCAAACTATTTTCTATTGTTTTCATGTCGTAAGACAAAACCTATATTTTGCGTATACATGCTTTTTTGCTCCTATGTACTATTAAGTATACATGTAAATTGATTGTGAAATCGTGAACTATGTCAACGTGAGCTATAAGCGTGTTATCGTAAACTATGTCAATGTAAACAATGGAAAGGTGAACTATGAGTCGTGACTTATGAGACGTGAACTATGAGTCGTGAATCATTTGAAAGTGAACTAGAACTGTGTATGAATAAACGTGAACTAGAACTATGGTAAGGTTAACACGAACTTGCTTGTTGTCAGTTATCTTGAACTATGTTGAACTTGAATTTGACTCTTGTGAAGGTTATATCGAACTTGATCTAGATCTATGGTAAATCATTGTATGGTATGTGTGTATGAGAAGTTGTTATTCGTGTGATACATTTGGATACAAGGCAGGTTGTTGAACTGTAAGGCCACATATTGTGATATATTTGGATGCAAGGTAGGTTGTTGAACCGTAAGGCCACATATTGTGGTACATTTGGATGCAAGGCAGATTGTTGAACCGTAAGGCCACATATTGTGATACAATTAGATACAAGGCAAGTTGAACCATAAGGCCACATATTATGATACATTTGGATGCAAGGCAGGTTGTTGAACCGTAAGGCCACGTATTTGGATACATTTGGTTGCGAGGCAGGTTGTCGAACCGTAGGGCCACACAATTGGATATAATGAGTAAACATTAGATGCAATGTGAAAACATTTGGTAAACCTTCTCTTGGCTCGTCTACTTTATACTCACATCCTCTCGAACTATTTCAAAACATTTCATATATGTATATATGCATATACCTTGATTTTTACTCACATTTGGAAGCATGAACGATATATATATATATACTACGAATCTACGTCACGGTTAAACTTGATCCTTTTGAACTAAACCTTAGAACTCACCAACCTAGTGTTGACATTTTCGAGTATCTTTTCACGTTTACAAGAATCGCCTACAAGCTATGAGTTGATATGATATAGTTAGACCTAAGGATCGATTGATTGCATTCTAGATCTTTAGAGTCGGGCACGATGCCTCGGAATTGCCTACTCTTGGATGTGAGTATTTGTTGTAAATTGATTTGTATTTGCCAGTTTGTAACTTTATATGAACATCATGTCGTTTCTCTGTATAATATCTATTTGCAAGCTTGTTTCAGTTGCATCTCACGTTTCCAACACTGGTGGGGTGTTAAAGAATGGTATCAGAGCCTAGGTTTTAGAGAATATTTGGCAAACTTCGAACACAAATTTCGCATTTTACAAAGTTGCAAATACTTTCTGGAACCTAGTGCACAAATTTCAAATGGCAACTCTTAAAGCTTTTAAAAATGATAACAGAGTTGAAGGTTTTACAAGTGTACACAAGTTAATACTCTTCGAGTAAGAAGTCTTGAGGAAAACCTATTAGCAATAAATAACTTATATGCTTAGATGGTCATAAGTGAGAATAGCAACTTTGAGGAGTCAACGTTGTATACTCGAATACAAAGGGATTTTGTTAAGATGGGCGAGTTCGTTATTTTCAAAGGTTGCCTATATGTGAGTATTGACGAGTCAACTATATGTCCCTAAATGCAAGTTATCTAACTTTTAAAAATCCAGTGCAAAACGTGAATTTGAATGCTCATCCTATTAAGGACATCTAACTGTTACATTCATACTTGTTGGATTTTGTGTCTACTTGCATTATTCTTTGGATTGGGTCATCTGTGTGTACAGTGTTATTTGTGATGCAAGATACATGATACAATCGCCAGCTGTGCACCCTATTTAGGACATGAGGTCCAATGGGAGGTTATGAGATACAAGATACAATTAGTTGTTTGTTGTTGTGTACGGTGTTATTTGTGATGCAAGATACAATCGCCAGCTGTGCGCCCCATTTGGGACATGAGGTCCAATAGGAGGTTACGAGATACAAGATACAATTAGTTGTTTGTTGTTGTGTACGGTGTTATTTGTGATGCAAGATACAAGATACAATCGCCAGCTGTGCGCCCCATTTGGGACATGAAGTTCAATGGGAGGTTACGAGATACAAGATACAATTAGTTGTTTGTCATGTTTGTGTGATTATCTGTATATACTTACTGTGTGTACTTACTGTGTGTATTTACTATGTGTACTTACTGTGTGGATCCGCTGTGAGTACGCCTGTATGGGCACTCTTGATGGAACATCATATGTGGTAAACATTTTAGGCTGTGCGTCTCCATTTGGGGACTTGTGAGCAATTGGTGAATCTATGTGTACTATCACCAGCCGAGGGTCCCCTAATCAAGGACCTTATCTCAAGTGTAAGAGCCATGTGATCGGCCTTTTGATCTACGTTGGATGAACGAGTGGTGAACAATGAGAAATGGGTTGTTTGATATAATGAAATAAGGGTTGCCGATGACGATGTAGAAGCATGGCATGATGCAATTGTAAAAAGCGGTGGCCAACGCCTTTTATAGTTACATGGTGGTATGTGGCAGGTCTGAGTCGTATTTGTCTAAAGTGGTTAGTTTAAAAATGGTTGGCTACAGCGTGTGACCTAGTATGCCATCAATGTACTGGCGATGTGGTGGGTTAGCCGCTGGTACACCCTATATATAAACATCAATAATACATTGAAGGTAGCACTAGATCCGAGCCGTTGTGAGCATGGATGGTGGAACTAATTTACGACCAAAGTGCTGTTAATGTGGTGGGTAACCGCTGGTACATCCTATACATAAGCATTAGCAGTACATTGAGGGTAAACTGGGGCAGGACTACGATGTACCGCCAGGATACTAGTAATGTGGTGGGTTAGCCGATGGTACACCCTAAATATAAGCATTACTAGTATGGTGATGGTAAGATCACGCCCGGATCGCGAACTAACCATGAACGACAAGTAATAAGCAAATACGTGTTTATTCGGTGTAATGAATGGATTTGGTATGCTAGTTGGATTGTATGAGCATGAGTAAACTATGTTGTTATGCTTGATTGTATGCATGAGACAATGGAATCAGTGATGTATGTGTAAATGTGTTAATCAGTGAACAATTGTATGTAAGATTGGGTAGGTCGGAGTTGTTGTTAGAACATGCTAGAACCTTATTGCCTAACTTGCTTAGTCGAATGAATTGTTGGAAATTGGTAGAGCATGTGTAGTTGTATGCGACATCGTGAACAATTGAATGTATGGTTTGTCATGCTAGTCTAATTGTTTGAATATGCCCAAATCTTGTTGCCCCACTTGCTTCTTTGAATGAGTTGTTAAGCGTTGATAATGCATGCGTGGTTATATTTGGCCTCATGGGCAATTGTGTGCATTAGTTGATATGACAGTTAAATTACTTGGCTAAGTCTCAACCTAATCTATTATATAGATTATATAACTTAGTCGATAGCACGTAATTTATAAGTATAGTTATATTATGATTGCAGGAACCTCGTTGTGCTATGCGCCCAAAAATTTAACGTTAGAACAATACTTGAGTTAACTAAAGTGAGATAACAATAAACGGGTAACAACGAAAACAACCGCGGTGCCATAGCGAGGACGACAACGAGTACATAACGCAATTACTTTGAGCCTCGATAAAACTAGACTAAATGTGAGTTGGGATAACCTCATTTAAACAAACTATGAATTTGAATTAAGAACTTGGCATTCAAAAGTCCTACCCATCATGTAAATTGCATAAACTTGAGCGTCCCGAAATGGGGTTAAAGTATGTATGGTATCGGGTATCATGCACGCATATACGCATACAGTTTGTAGCAATCGATTAAAGTGGACACCTAAATGAATCCAGAATCGGAAGTTCATAAGTATAGGACCGATGGGGAAAAACGAGTGTAAAAGTGTGAAACCTACTTAGAATGTGAGGAATCTAATGAGAATAAAATGTGGCCCTTAAACTTCTCGACTCTAACCGTTCGTTAATCGTTTCGCTAAATAAAGGAAATGCAGGAAGAATGTACGTACCAAGATTTTGTTGAGTGCGTGCCAGCGAGATTCAATGGCGAGAGTGGAGCCCTTGCATACCTTGAATGGATGGACAAGATAGAAGTTACTATTCGCCTTAGTGAATGTGTGGCAGACCAACGGGTAGAGTATGTCTCAGGAATGTTTAGCGGCAGGTAGGGCCGGCCCAATAGTATATTTGGGCTAAGCATCCGCTTTGGGCCCTTAAAAGTCTAGGGCCAGAGCAGAGAAATGCAACGTTGGGTCATTCCCAAGGTGTGCAAAATGCACCTTCCACCATTAGGAAGAAGCACCATGTCCAAACTGCTACAGGTGCAATCGACTAGGCTACTTAGCAAGGAATTGCCAAGAAGAAACCATACTAGGAGCACCGGTAAGAGTAAAAGACCCCACGGTTAAGCAAATGGCATGTTTTGATTATGGGAGCCAAGATCATCTGCGGGAAGCATGCTCACAACAGAGTGAAACAACTAACCGAGACACCAAGGACACCAACAAGCCCATTTGGGGATGAACACATGTCATAGAGCCCGATGGGTCACAGCGAGAAATTCCAATACTTGATATGATAGATGAGTATGCCGACGTCAGGGCAAATGTTTAGTGTTTTAATCAGATGTCCATAAGGCCGAAGTAATCGATTGTAGGAGAAAAAGGGATGTCTAAAGATAAACGGAATGGGAGGTTCGGTACTAGGATGGAGAGCGTAGGGAGATCTAAAATGTACAGATTAAAGGAGTTCTTAACAATGAATAATCGGAAGCGGACGTGCGATCGAGACAAGCTACTAACCGCTCAACGATTAACATAAGATGGGGAATTTCCCAGGGTGTCAAAGTAAGGTCTCGATGCAGGGAGGTTCTTTTTTAACTGGGGAATCAACCAAGAAATATACCGGGCGAAACAAAACCAAGACGAGTAGCACGCAAAGGTAATTCTGGGTTCATACGTAATACTAAGCAGGAGTACGCACTGCAATTGATGAATTGTCTTCAAACCGTAAGCAAAACTCGAGAAACCATTAACCTTCGAAATGGCGTTGTAAATCGAAGCGCATTCTGAGCTAGACAGCTTTGCATAACTTCCGTCCGATATATGTTGAACAATGATGGGTGTGAACGCGTAGGAGAAATTCAAGATCCAATAGCGAGGAACGTTGTAATTTCGAGGACGAAATTCATTTAACTGGTGAATGATGTGACAACCGTCACCTGAGCGTCCCGTTCAATCGTGATTTAGTTCGTCGCCGTTGGTAATAAGATTGAGTTCATGTAATCATGAATAACTTGTTTAATCGTTTCATAACCTATTGTGTATATATAAGTGAATTGAGATTGAGAATCCGAGAGCGCACCTTTAGGAAATTAAGTACGAGTTTTCGCGAGTTCATGACTATTCAAGTTTTGAATGATAAGTGTTGGAAAAATTGTCGTGAAGATGATCGAAAGGGGAATTACTAGTTGTCTATAGAAATGCCAAACAAACTGTGAAACACTTAAAAATTTAACTAATTTGATTTAAAATGATCAAACATAGTCGTGTTTATATCCGTTTTAAAGGTAATTGAAAAACATATTCATTGGAATCATTTAAACATTTT